>JAYMSP010001817.1:0-28586 GCA_036897095.1 Plantago elongata | reverse complement strand
ATCGACAATTATTTACGATAATTAACGGTGATTAATTAAGTGCGATAATTAATTACTATAAATTACCGAACGATACTTGGTGAAAAAATAATAATAACATAAGACGGCACTAACCGAGTGCACGTCGAGCGACGAGCAGAATAACGACGCAACGAACGGCGTTGACGAACGATGCGGCGAATAAAATATTAAACTATTCCTCGTTCGTTTATTCAAATTGAATCGAATTCGACCGAGAGAATTTACCGGAATTTGGTCGAATTAACGACTCTTTCCGGATTAGGGGTGTTCGGCAGCTGGGGTGGGTTTCCGGAGACTGGCCGGAAAATGGGGCGGCAGTTGGCCGGAATAAGGAGAAAATGAGGGAGATCTAAGGAAACTGAGAGCAACTGAGAGGGGAAATGAAGAGGAGAATGGTGCGGAGTCGAAACTGTAACCGAGCCCTCTATTTATAGCTCTCCGGTGGTGGCAATGGCGGTGGTGAAGGCGGTGGGAATGGTGGTCTGAAAACGGGCCACATTTCCCCCTTTCCCTCCGCTCGTTTTTCCGCCATTCCTTACTCTGCGTGTGTTAATCATGTCCATTCGTTCGCTGTGTCTTCACGTGCAAGGGTCAGATGAGGGCGGCGCCGCCTGGCGGCTCGAGGAAAAAAAACGGTGGGCGGACGGGCGTGAGGTGGTCACGTGAAGAAACCGACTTGGCGCGGCCGGATTGGCGTAGGAAAGAGGCGTGAACGGAGAAGGAAGAACGAAGAAAGACAGAGAGAAGAAGAAACGGGGATGGCACGGTTGAAGATGAAGAAATTGGCACGATGCACAGGCTGCAATTTGATTTGGGGAAGAAGAAGCAGGCAAAAAGACCAAAACGCCCTTGTTCGCAAAGAAGGGGATTTAATGGAGTAAGGGTAAACCTGTCTTTTTGCCATTATATATAACTTGTTCGTTCTGGCTACCAAATGGCTCATAAATAAATTCCGGAAAAATGGCAAATCACTTCCCGAACATTTATCGAGTCATTCTCGTTCCCTCGGGAAAATAAAAAAGTAATTGTTATTATTATTTTATTCGTTAAATAACTAAGTCCTATTTTGACGTCGAATCCGCTCGGCGTTAAATTTCTAAATTCGACCTAACTTACTTACATAATATTTTTACTCGTTCGAAATAATAAAATTAATTTTTAAATAATTGCTTCGGATGTGTAACAAAATTCGCGGTTGTCATAGTGTCACTAGCTTTGACAAATGATTTGAAGGACACTTCTTTCTTTCTGAGATCTTCGTTTTCAGAAAGAAGTTTCTTAAATTTCTCACTTAACTCATTCAATGCTAGTTCACGAGAATTTTCATTCTCCTATATTTGAGACTTCAGAGAGGCTATTTCAGCGTCCTTATTCTCAAATACCTTGGTCAAGTTAGAAACTTCGTTTTCAAGAATTTCTTTACTTTCTTCTAGAACTTTGGTATTTGAACCAAAAGCCAACGATTCTTTTTCATATCGATCAAGTTCACTTTTGACTAACTCCAAATCTTCAATGCCACCATATCACTTTCATAATATAAGAATTGTGATGTATTAGATACCTCATCAGCCATAAGACAATATTCAGTGTTGGAGATGTCCGGACCTACTATTTCAGCAACTCCGCACAAGTTGTTCTTCTTTAGGCTAAAGTCAATAACTTCATGAGTTATCCCGCACAATTCTGGTGATGGTAAAGTTGAGTCTTCTGAGTCTTCACTTTCTTGTACTATGAAAGTTATGATGCCGGCATTAAGGATTTGGAATTGGTCAAGAATGAACTTAGTTGATATGAGAGAGAATTTTCGGTTATTGAGTCAAAGACCAAAATTCTGGAAGAATACAAAGAAACTCTTGAAAAAGAGATTTCTGATTTGACCATGGTATCAGTGGCAAAGGTTGCTGAAATTGCATCTCTGGAGTCTCAGATATCGGAGATGAAAATTCTCATGAACTAGCTTTGAAGGAGCTCAATGAGAAGTTGGAGAAAATTCTTTCTGAAAATGAAGAACTGAAAAAGAAGGAAATTTCTTTCAAATCATTTGTCAGAGCTAGTGTCACTCTCATAGAGGTTCAATCTTATCTGAGAGATCCTTATGAGAAAGGAGGACTTGGACTTGATACCCAATCAAGTAATTCCACTCCTCTAAAGAAGAGTGATGAAAGGTTGACCTTTGTGAAAAGTCAACAGAAAGATTCCAAAGAAACCTATAGCATCGGTCAGAAAGCTAAGGTTCTTAACAAAGGTATAGCAGTTGTGACCAAACCTTTGAAGGAACAACAAGTCCCAAAGAAACATGTGGAAAAGGTTTCTGGAAAGAAACATGATCCTTTAACTTGTGATCATCCACAATATTTTATCACTAGGAAGGGAAGCATCACCGATCTTGGTGTATTTCCTACTGTACCATTCTATGGATATAGGGATGATGCAGAAACTAGTGAGGCTTCTGAAAATCATGTTCAGAAAGCCAATGGTGCTCGAAATGGTATTTGTTATCGTGCTATCGGAAAAGTCCTTATGCAACAATATAAGGAAGGACAAGAGTGATAGTGGAAAGCTAGAATTGCTTATAGCAATTATCAGAAGTGGAAGCAATCACAAGCCACTGAAAATCTAAATGCTAGGGCTAGAAGAAACTTGGCCAGGAAGACTAAGCTTGCTAAAAAGCAGACTCAGAAACCTGAATGGTCTCTGAAGCCACCACGAGGAACACCAAGGAACACTCCAAGACGGAAGATTGATCTGAAATCCAATGATTCTAGAATTCCTCCATATGTTTCATGTAAACAAAAACCTACTCCTAAGAGATTCATTCAGAAATGGATTCCCATAGGAAGAGTGTTGAGTCTAAGTGGATCTGTTTCTGAAGAGAACCTAACTCCTGTTTCCTGTTTTTTGCAGAAGGCGTCATGGACTAAGGCTCAATGGATATTTGATAGTGCATGCGGGAAGCACATGATAGGAGACAAAGCAAAATTGGTTGATTACAGAGTATGTAATATTGGACCAAATATCAGGTTTGTTGGAGGAGAATTAAATCTTTGACGTATTACATGTTAAAGGTTTGAAATATAATCTTCTTAGCATATATGAGTCAGTTTGCAGATAGGGGATATTCGGTGAAGATAAAATCGAAATTCTGCAAATTGGTTGACAATGAGTCAAAGCAGACAGTCTTTGTTGACAGGCGAATAGGAAGTCTATATGTCGCTGATCGGATATCTGTCACAACAGAAGAATGTCTCATGGTGAGTCAATCAGGTCACACTTAAGAGCACTGGTTATGACACAAGAGAATGAGTCACTTGAATTTCAAAACTCTGAATAGACTTACAAAGAAAGAGTTAGTAGTTGGATTATCTAAAACAACATTCAGAAAGGACGGTGTTTGTTTTGCTTGTTAATTGGAGAAACAATCCAAAACTTTTTTCAAGTCCAAAATCAGACATTCATGTGTTAGACCACTGCAACTATTACACATGGATCTTTTTGAATCATCTATAACTAGTTATGCAGGCAAGAAATATGGTCTAGTTGTTGTAGATGACTTCTCTAGGTTTACCTATGTTATCTTTCTGAAACAAAAATCTAATGCTAGGGTTTAGATACCAAACTTGTTGAACAAGCTTGAAGTCATGAAAAATGACAAGGTATCAGCAATCAGAACAGACCATGGTACTGGATTTGTCAATCAGTATATAAAAGAGTTTTGTACCTGCAAAGGTATACAACATCAACTAGCTTTTTTAAGGACACCACAACAAATAGTGTTGCTGAAAGGAAGAATAGGACCCTTAAAGAAGCTGCAAGGACTATGCTAGCTGACACTGAAATAAGTGAAGATTATTGGGTTGAATCTATAAATACAACATGATACACTCAGAATAGATGTTTGATAAACAAACACCATGACAAAAATCCTTATGAGCTTTTGGTTAGTAGAACCCCTAATATCAAACATCTGAGGGTGTTTGGTTGTAGATATTTTGTTCTTAACAATGGAAAAGAATACATGAGAACATTTCAACCAAAGGCAGATGAAGGTGTATTTCTTGGATATTCTATGAATAGCAAAGCCTACAGAGTATACAACAAGAGAACAAAGAAGATTGAAGAATCTGTTCATGTGGTATTCTATGATGGAAGCAAGAAAATACCCCTTGATGAAGAACTATCAGATAGATTCAAATAACTCTTGATTAAGGATTTTGAAGAAGAAACCTTAGAAAGGAGAAACTCTGTCATTTATATTGAGGATGAGTCTGACAAAGAAAAGCATGATATGCCTAGTAATAACCAGATGACTCTTAGACATGATGAAGAATTTTCTATGAGGATTCCAGAAATGGAAATTAAGAATATTCATCATAGAGATCTTTATGGGAATAACCTTTCTAAAAGTCGTAATCCAGAAATCTCTCACACTTAACAAGTGTCTGATATTTGTTGTTTTTCTAGTGTACAAAATATCACTAATACTGAAGAAGTATCAAGTTATAATCGTAGTGATACACATTCAGATCACGTAGATAGTGACCCGACTAGTTCAAAACCTATTATGAAATGGATTAGAGATCATCTTACAAAGGATGTGATTAGTCCAAATGATCAAAGTGTTTGAACTAGGAGAGCAATAGCTGAAAATGTTGATTCTCTCTTTGGTTATTTTATATACTATTGAAGATGCATTAAAAGATCAAGATTGATCTCTGCAATGCAAGAAGAGTTGGATCAATTTGAGAGAAACAAGGTCTGGAAACTAGTTCCATTTGTAGAAGGAATATATGTGATTGGAACTAAGTGGGTTTTCAAAAACTAGATGAATGACTCTGGTGAAATAACCAGAAACAAGGCTAGGTTTGTTGCCAAGAGATTCACCCAGACTGAAAGCTTAGATTCTGATGAGTCATATGCTCCAGTTGCAAGATTAGATGCAATCAGACTATTTCTAGCCTTTGCAGCTCATAATGACTTCAAAGTTTACCAAATGGATGTCAAGAGAGTATTTCTGAATGGTGAACTTGCAGAGGAAGCTATGGTGATTAACCACCAGGCTTTGAGGTTTCCTCAGAAAGTAGATTGGTCTATAAGTTATAGAAAGCATTGTATGAACTGAAACAGGCTCCAAGAGCATGGTATGACACTTTGGCCAAATATACCTTCTGGAGAGTGGTTTAAAGAAAGGTGAAGTTGATAAAACTTTATTTACCTTAAACCATAATGGGAAACTACTTTTAGTTCAAGTATATGTTGATGACATTATATTTGGATCTAAAGACAAGGAACTTTGTGATGAATTTGCTAATCTCATGAAGAACAAATTTGAGATGAGCATGATGGGAGAATTGAACTATTTCCTAGGATTGCAAGTCAAGCAACTCGATGATGGAATATTCATTAGTCAAATAAAGTATGCAAATGATATGCTCTACAAGTTCAATCTGAAGCCTTCTGAAAAGAATGCTAAGATACCTATGAGCATAGGAAACAAAATGACTTATATGGAATCTGAAAAGAGTGCTGAAGAACATCAGTATAGGAAATTGATTGGTTCACTTCTCTACCTTACTACAAGCAGACCTGATATTCAATGTGCAGTTTGTATGTGTGCTACATTTCAGACAAATCTTATGCAATCACACTACAACATTGCTATGAAAATATTGAGGTATGTTAAAGGTAATGTAGAAGTTGGATTGTGGTATCCGAAGGATAGTGGTTTGAGTTTGGTTGGCTACTGAGATGCTAATTTTGCTGAATCAATGCTTGATAAGAAAAGTACCTCAGGAACTTGTCAGCTTCTGGGAACTAGACTTATCTCATGGTTTAGCAAGAAGCAAAACTCAATTGATACTTCTACCACGAGGGCTAAATATATTGCCGCTGGGTGTTATGCATCACAAATCTTATGGATACAACAACAACTCAGAGACTATGGACGCAATGAAGAGAAAACTCCCATTTTCTGTGACAACCAAGTGCTATTGCGATTACTCAAAATCCCAAGTTTCATGCTAGAACCAAGCACATTGATGTTAGAGAAGGGAAATTTAGAGATATTCAAGGTTGGCGCTGAAGACCAACTTACAAATATCTTCACTAAGTCATTGAAAGAAAGAAGATTCTTGATTTGAGGCATAATCTTGGAATTAATGAGCTACCCAAGAACTGAAAAGAAGCTAAGGATTATGAGAACAAAGTTACAGAGAGTTGCTAAGTTTCTGGAATGGGTATCCAAAGACTCTATGGCTTACTGTACAAATAACTCCATGTTTCTGAAACGGGTATTCACATACTACGAAGTGTAATTTTGGTCTCTGAGACGGGAACTCAGAAAGGTGTATTGACACTTTCGCGAGGGGGAAGACAATATTACACAAGTACATTTCTCAGAAATCAAACTGTGTCTAGGTTTATGTGTTTTAACCATTTATATAATAACACACATAAAACAAGACATGATCTCAGATACTTTAAGTCCAAAGGTTTTATCTTCTCCCACGATAAGAGTGACTTGTGATTATACCAAGCCAAAAATTCATAATGAGGGTGCTGTAAAATTTTTTGATTGAAATCATTGTTGGAGAAGCATTGATAGCCATCGATGAAATATTCACTTTATCTCAACGGATGAGATTAAACGGTGAGATGAAACTCACTGTAGAGAGACAGTTAAGGCCCCACTTGCATTTAATGCAAAGTGTTATTTGTTACCACGACAATGCATTGTACACAGTGGCAAATGCATATCGTATGTATGTATTTTGTAACTATTGTGATTGTAATTCTATATATAAAGGATATAGAGAAAAGAAACACTTTTTGCAAATCCAACATTTCTTACTTGCATCAAAATAGCATTTTCTCTCTAATTTTCTGCAAAGAAAACCTACAACTTCGTCTGTTCTATCTAGTTCTTTTGAAACAGAAGCACTAAACTTTCACTATATATAATTGCTCCCAAACGTGCTTCAAGTTCTAAGGCTTCAACTACATCTGATGTTTCTGAATAGCAAGCACTCAACATGGAGATCTCAAACAATAGACTCTAAGGGAATTTTAACCGAGACCACTGGACCACCAACCACATGATGTAATATTGTGGTGCCTTTGTGGAGAAACACCTGAAAGTAATTATTCCAGAGCAGGCAGACAGGACTTCTGTCTTGGTTATGCTTGAAATGCAAACCTAATGGGGTTTCTTTCAGCCCTTTCCAGTGAGACTTCCTCACTGGATGTTCTTGAGTTTTACAACAACTCAGAAGTGACCACTAAGTTGGTCAACAAGTCTGAAAAAAGTGTCCTTCAAAACCAAGGTGCAAAACCTTGTGATTGACCAGGATTGCTAAGGTTTTTGTGACCTACTTGGCTTGGTCAATGAGGACGAGGACTATGAGATGAGCCCCATGGATGAATTCTGCTACAAAGTGCCAAAGAGACTTATATTAAATTCACTGATATATCTATCTCAGACACTACCTCCACTTTCATTTTGGGAGATATCAGAGTCAGGCACTTGTACAAGCACTCGAATGTTCTAGCCTTTATTCTGCACAAAGCGTTGGACGACTTGAAGAGTGGAGCAGATCAGATTAGCCTGGAGAGGTGGATGGCTATGTATCTGATGAGATCACAGATCATGGAACAGCAGGAAAGCCCTTTCAGTTGGGGTAAGTACGTATTCATGAAATTCATCAAGGCTCTCAGAAGCTTTGATGTTAGCATTGTGAAAGGCCTCGCTTGTAACGCCTCTGACTCGTTTCACTTCATAAGCATGTTTAAATTTGTTTTCAAGTAAACTTTAATATTTTTATACGTCTGATTTACGTGGCAATATTTGTGCAAAATTAAATTATATAGTATGACATGGTATATTTGAGCAATTTAAACTTGATGTTGAAAATTGTTATTATGTGAACGTAATTGAATTTGAATTGTTATTGTTATATTATATAGTTTTGTATCGACTTGGTATTATTTTTTATTTTAATAATTTTATATCCAAACGAGCTCGTACAAAAGAACGGACACCGTAATATGAACTATATGAATTTATAGTATATGTTTAGCGTGAGTTTAGAACTTTCGTGTCGTCTTTTCAAAAATCGAAATAAGAAGGCTGGTGCAATTACTTTGTAAGTTAAAGCAATATTATTAGTTAAATTTAATGGTTCCATTCACTTCCTCTATCTTATCCACCAGCTACTTCATTCAACCTTTTTATGTAATGATGTCGTAGACTTCATTTCACTACCAAGTTTCTCTCCCTAAACATTTCTCATAATTCTGATCATCTCACACCCACACCACGCAACTGATTATCATGTGTCACAATTACTGAGTTAATCAAGAACTGCAAATGAAATAGTACAACGGTATGAGAGATGTACAAAGTATGAGAAAGAAGAGGGTTTGGTAATTTGTTATTCAATTGTGTCGTGTTACGGGGGCTGCAGGTTACGTACTTATTTTTAAACTTTCTAATTAATGGTAAATTTGAATTGGTTATTACTAAAGATACGTTTATACAGGGGGTTAATTAGCATTGATAGATAGTATGGGGCAACACTAGTATCTGGTGGACGATCAACAATAAGTATATTTAGTAACTCACTATTTAGTTGCTTTTAAATAATTTCGGTAACTTGTTGTTTAACAAATATTTTTTACTCTTTTATATTATGGATATGGTGCTAGTGTATTTGACAATGAATATGTGTGAATTATATTGTGAAGTTGTGATATAAAATGTGAAAAGGGCTCTGTTGTGGCTGCTGACGACCTTGAGTCATGTGTTTCCAACTTGTCTGGATATCCATCCGGGATGGAATATGTAAAATCCTTCAATAATTGACTGGATACATAGTACCGTATGGCCACCCTCCCTGAGTTCTGTACGGCCACCCTCCCATGAGTTCACCGAACTCCATGTGTTATATGATGAAATTGATGGTAACGCAATGACCATCATCGTGATCACGATTTACTCCTGATCGTAACAGAGCCATAGGAGATAAAGAAAATTACTAAGCACATGAATTATTTATTATTATATGAATGTGAATGGTACTTGAACGTTGATTACTTATATTTTCGGACTGAGAAGTGAATTATTGTGAAATAAATGGAGAAATGTGTTGCATGTGAATCATTGTGAATAATGACTCGAAATGATGTGCTTGACTGGTGTTAAATAGCTTGTTATCGGTTATTTAACGGTTATTAAATGATTTTCTACTGATTATACTTACTGAGCCCTCGACTCACCCTAATTGCTTTGTTTTTCTTTATAGTTGTTGAAGAAAACGATAAAAGAAAGAACATAGTTGAGTAGAAGATAAAACTATGGATCAAAGGTCGGCCGGCTGGTTTCCCATCCTTCTCCCTCCGCTCATTATTTGCATATCATATAGGAGCATATTTTGGAATGTGTAATAATAAGATTGATTCCTCGTATATGTAAATACATGTTTTCCTGACAAAATTGGTTTACGGGTATGATGCTCCAATGTTTAAAGCTTCCGTGTCCTGGAGACATGTTAAATCGATAAAACATTTCTTATGTTATGCTTATTGACTAGGTTAGAATTAATGGTGTCTTAATTATCTATTAAAGTGTAAGGGTGTTACATGTAGTGGTATCAGAGCCCGGGTATGGGTTTTGTAGACAGTTACATGACATGTGCATCATCATTTATGAGTTTTATGTTTGCATATCTTGAAAGTTGTGTCTCATTTTAGGCAATGGATTGCTAGTCACGAAACACATGTAGATAATGATGAGCCTAGTTTTCATGGAGGGGGAAGAGTAGCCGTGTCATAGTCTCATTCATCTCAGCATGATCACATCAATAGGCTCGATAGGCATGTTCCTGTAATTGAATGACGTGAATGGAGGTATGATAAACTTAGATGGGTGCTACTGATTTCTCGGGTGCTACAGACCCTGCAGAGGCAGAATCCTAGTTAAAACAAATATAAAGGGTCTTTAACTTGATGAAATGTACTGACGAAGAAAAGTTTGACTATGTTGTGTCACAACTTCAAGGAGATGCGTATGATTAGTGGGAAATTTTGCCTCACAGTAATGTTCAACCCCCCGGACTAAGTTAGGGTGATTTCTTGAGAGAATTTCACAAAGCATATGTGCCGGAGATGTATAAGGACCAAAAAGAGAAGGAATTTCTTGAGCTCAAGAAGGGTTATCGAGCAGTGGTAGAATATGAAGTGCACTTCAATCAACTCTCTCGATATGCGCCACACATGGTATCTATCGAAAAGAAGAAATGTAACAGGTTTGAATTCGGACTCCGCTTTACTATTCAAAATCGTATTACGAATGCGGATTTGACATCTTACAGTCAATTGAGAGCCACAGTAATACGTGATGAGAAGTTAGAAACAGAGGCAAAGAATTTTCATCCAAACAAGCGGAAGAACAATGACAATGGTGGAGGTTCCAAAAGTAAAAGAGGATTTACTGTCGCATCACGTGGAGGCTCATATACTGGTTTAAAGAATTACGGGGAAGGAATGAAATGATAACTAGTAGAGATGTTCGTCCCACATCATCTACCTTTACTTGCACATATTGTAGCCGAAATCACTTTGGAGAATGTAGGCTACTTTCGAGGAAATATTTCAGGTGTGGGCAAATTGGTCACATAGCTAGGGAATGCCCAAAATCACCAAAAGAAGTTATTGTGCAACAGAGTAGGGTTAGTAGACCTAATTTCGGTATAAGCAGGGGTCGAGGTAGTTCTGATACTGGAAGGGGTGCTAGTACCGGTGGAAGTAAAGCCAACAAGCAACAAGTGCAAGCTCGGGTCTTTGGTATGACCCAGGAGGAAGCTAGAGCCACACCGACAGTTGTCACTGGTAATATCTCTATCTCTGATATAAATGCTCATACTTTATTTGATCCGGGTGCAACACATTCTTTTGTAACGCAATCACTTGCATCACACTTACCTAAGACAGAACCCTTAGATTACGACATGATTGTTCATACTCCTATTGGTAATGTTATTGTAAACAATGTAATTCGGGGGTGTAAGCTATTTATTGAGGGCGCATAATTTCTGCCACCCTGATTCTTATGCATTTAAGAGATTTCGGTGTTATTCTCAGCATAGACTGGCTGAGTGAGTACCATACTAAGTTGGACTGTTTCACTAAGGAAATTATGCTCCAATCAGTAGGTAAGGCATGCGTAGTATTTAAGGGTAATAAAGAAGTATCACCTGCTTGTGTGATATCGGCATCAAGAGCATTTCAGATGATTAGGAAAGGGTACGAAGCATATTTAGCTCAAATCGTAGATACCCGACTAAAAAAATTGGAGTTGAAATATATTCATGTGGTTAGGGAATATCCAGATGTTTTCCCTAATGAGTTACCAGGGGTACCTCCCAATAGAGAAATAGAGTTCACCATTGAACTGCAACCGGGTACTTCGCCAATTTCTATTCCCCCATATAGAATGGCGTCGATTGAGTTGCAAGAACCGAAAAACCAATTACAAGAGTTACTTGACAAAGGGTACATCCGATCGAGTGTTTCTCCCTGGGATGCACCGGTGTTGTTTGTTGAAAAAAAGGATGGTACTCTGAGATTGTGCATAGATTATCGCCAGTTGAACAAGGTGACAGTGAAGAATAAGTATCCATTACCTCGGATAGATGATCTATTTGACCAACTTCAAGGGGGATGTGAGTTCTCAAAGATAGATCTAAGTCATGGTATCACTAGTTAAAAATTGCTGAAGCTGATGTCCCAAAAACAGCCTTCAGAACTAGGTATGGTCATTATAAGTTCCTGTTAATGCCGTTTGGGTTAGTGTTCATGACAGTAATGAATGATGTTTTCTGAGCCTACCTAGATAAGTTTGTGATTGTGTTCATTGACGATATTCTGTTATATTCTAAGTCCTCTGAAGAACACGAAGGACACTTGAGGACTGTGCTACAAATCTTACGTGAGAAACAATTTTATGCCAAACTAAGTACATGTGAATTTTGGTTAAATCAAGTCATATTATTGGGGCAAGTTG
Source organism: Plantago elongata (assembly GCA_036897095.1). Classification (NCBI taxonomy): domain Eukaryota; kingdom Viridiplantae; phylum Streptophyta; class Magnoliopsida; order Lamiales; family Plantaginaceae; genus Plantago; species Plantago elongata. The sequence goes on along the minus strand of JAYMSP010001817.1, from coordinate 16,510 downwards.
TTTCTGGTGAAGGTATTAAGGTAGACCAATAGAAAATTGAGGCAATTGTCAAGTGGGAAGATCCAAAGAATGTTACGGAGATTCGTAGTTTTCTTGGTTTGGCAGGGTACTATTGAAGGTTTGTTGAAAACTATTCACTTCTTGTTTCTCCATTGACACAATTGTTGAGAAAAGAAATTCCATTAAATGGACAGTGGAGTGCAAAGAGAGTTTTGAAGAATTTAAGAAACGGCTAACAACCGTTCGGTGTTAACCATTCCTACGGGTAACGAAGGCTTTGTTGTGTATAGCGATGCCTCTTACCAAGGTTTAGGATGTGTTTTGATGCAACATGGTAAGGTCATTGCATATGCTTCTCGATAACTTAAGCCTCATGAGACGTCTTATCCAACCCATGATTTGGAACTGGTTGCTGTGGTTTTTGCTTTAAAGATATGAAGACATTATGATTGCACCATCTGATACCATCTTGGAAAGTGAATGTTGTCGCGGATGCTTGGAGCAGGAAATCACATGATACAATTTCTTATCTTTCTTTAAATTCTCTACCATATTTACAAGATCTAAGGAAGATGAATGCCTCTTTTTATGTTGGATAAGGGGGTATCATATGCGCTTCAGTTGGCATCAGACCAATGATGATTGAACGAATTAAAAAGGTTTAGTATCATGATGATAAGTTAGTTGAGATTGTGGACAAGGTGAAACAAGGAAAGAATACGAATTTTGTTGTGAACGACGATGGGCGTCTAACAATAAACAATCGAATTTGTGTTCCTGATATTGATGGTTTACGGAATGAGATAATGGAAGAAGCTCACACTGCGACATATGCAATGCACCCAGGCAGTACGAAAATGTATAAAAATCTGAAAAGTCATTACTGGTGACCTCGAATGAAGATAGAGGTTGCGGAGTACGTGTCAAGATGCTTGACAAGTCAGCATATCAAAGCTGAGCATCAGGCACCAGTAGGTAAATTGCATCCGTTATCAATTCCTGTCTGGAAATGGGAGAATATTACAATCGACTTTGTATACGGTCTACCCGCCACCCCGAGGAAGAATGATTCGGTTTGGGTAATCATTGATCGACTAATAAAGTCAGCTCATTCTATACCGTTTAAATGGGGTTCGACTCTTGAAAGCTTAGCAAAACGATATGTAAATGAGACAGTTAGGCTACATGGTGTGCCATTATCCATAGTATCGGATCGAGATCCTCGATTTACATCGAGGTTCTGGGGTAGCTTATAGAAAGCAATGGGCATTAAACTTCATTTTAGTACAACTTTTCATCCACAGACAGATGGGCAATCAGAGAGAACTATACAAACCTTAGAAGATATGTTGCAAGCATGTGTTCTAGAATTCAAAGGCGCATGGGATGATTATATCGCATTGATGGAATTTGTGTATAATAATCAAAATCACATTAGCATAGGGATGACACCATATAAATTTTTGTATGGTAGGAAATGTAGGAGTCCTATTTGTTGGGATGAAGAGGGTACTCGATTGTTAGAAGGACCTGAACTTGTGCAAGAAACGGTTAACAAGATAACGATTATCAAGGGTCGATTGAAAGCTGCTCAAGATAGACAAAAGAGTTATGTAGATCAACATAGACGAGATATAGAATATGAAGTGGGTGAGAATGTGTTCTTATGTGTCTCTCCTTGGCGAGGTATTCTCAGATTTGGCAAGAAAAGTAAGTTATCTCCTCGTTACATTGGACCCTATGAGATCCTGGGAAACCGAACAACATATGAGGAATCAGTACCCATGGTTATTTCCTAAATCAGGTAATGAAAATTTCGTCCCCGAAATTTTATTTTAGTGGGGGGAGAGTTGTCACACCCCTGACCCGTTTCACTTCATAAGCATGTTTAAATTTATTTTTAAGTAAATTTTAATATTTTTATATGTCTGACTTACGTGGCCATATTTGTGCAAAATTAAATTATATAGTATGACATCGTATATTTGTGCAATTTAAATTTGATGTTGGAAATTATTATTATGTGACCGTAATTGAATTTGAATTGTTATCGTTGTTTTATATAGTTTTGGATCGACTTGGTATTACTTTTGATTTTAATAATTTTATATCCAAACGAGCTCATATGAAAGAACGGACACCGTAATATGAACCGTATGAATTTATAGTATATGTTAAGTGTGACTCTAGAACTTTTGTGTTGTCTTTTCGAAAATCGAAATAAGAAGGCTGGTGCAATTAATTTGTAAGTTAAAACAATATTATTAGTTAATTTTAATGGTTCCATTCACGTCCACCGCCTCCAGTGGTGGAGCTAGGAATTAGACCCAGGTAAGGCACAAATTAATAAGACAGATAATATCATTCCACCATTCAAAATATGTCAAAGTATAACATCAAAATTAACTTAAAAGTCAAAGCATATTACAATTGTACCCTATGATTAGCCATTTTCTGAAACCTATCAATCACATCTTCATTTGTTACCCGACAAAAAATGTCCTTTTCAAGATATACTACAAGAATATCATTAATCCATTCATCACCCATTCGGTTGCGAAGTCGATTCGTCACAATCATCATAGCAAAAAATGCTCTTTCAACTGTAGGAGTTGCAACTGGCAAAACCAATGCTAGAGTGTGAGCCGATAAACTAAAGGGTATGAGATATGTCTTCTAGTTCCAACCATTACTTGAGCTATATCACCAATCCCCTTGAGACTTGAAATGTTAGTGTATAGATTCATGTCAAGTCTAAAATTCTCAAGTTGGTCCGACAATTGCAAAAGTTCAACCTCTTCAAAATCATTAGGATAAAACTTTGCTAACTGAACTAACTTTTCAACACTAAAAGCTTCAAAAGAATTGTGAGGATTCAAATAAGAAACACATAACAGCAACTCAGTGTTTACCTCATTGAAACGACCATTTAACTCAAGCAATTGCATATCCAGAACTATGGTAAACACCTCAACACGATAACAATGTTCATTCGTCATCTCGTGAGCCTTCCTCTTTGGTCTCTTACCACTCACATAAACACCATCCAAATCAGGCACCCCAATGTTGTATTTTTCACAAACACGACATTCACCGAATCTTTCCATCCACTATCTCTCATTTCTTCAAGTCTTCTCTTAGAAACATTTACTTGATTCATAGCATTGACGATATATTGATCTTTTCTTTTCAATTCCATGCACAAATCATTTGTAATTCCCAATATCGATTTCATCAAGTGCAAATCAAATGCAAAGTCAAAACACAACATGTCCTTTAGCAACCTTGAAGCTTCACCTATTTGATTAGATAAAGATCCATCTTCCACAATTGTACGAAGCACATCAATTATTGAATAAAATAAATTAATTAAGTTCAAGATAGTACCATAATGGGAGCTCCAACGTGTATCAGCAGGCCGAATTATGGTTCTTTCCTGATTCAATCCTCTTCCACTAGCAATTTCTTCATTTTCCAATGCTTCAATAATTCATGAAGCTTGTTTTTCTCGCAACGCATCTTTTCTCTTACACGACCCCCCCTTACCACATTATAGACCAAAACAAAAAGGTTCACATATCCGTATGTGATTTTTCGCCACGGCTACTAGAGCAAGTTGAAGCTGATGTGCAAAACAATGAACATAATATGTTGTTTGATTCTCTTTCAAGATAAGAGATTTCAATCCATTATATTCCCCTCTCATGTTGCTTGCTCCATCATACCCTTGCCCATGCAATATGGAAATGCTCAATCCATGTGAATCCAAAAGCTCTTCAAGCGCAACTTTAAGTGTTACAGCAGCAGTAGACTCGACATGTTTAAATCCCGCAATCCTCTCAACCACACACCCTTCCCTATCAACAAATCTCAAAACAACAGCCATTTGTTCTTTTGTTGATACATAACAAGAATCATCAAGAAGAACACTAAAAAATCCATTAGTATGCCCTAGCTCCACAATTATAAGTTTTGTTGTTTCAGATGCACAAGCTTTGACAATGTCTTTTTGAATAAAAGGTGATGTTAATTGAAGCTTTCCAGGAGCATTCTTCAAGGTCACTCTTTGAACAAGCTAATTATGGTCCGCAAGGAATTTCAGAACTTCAAGAAAATTACCGTGATTATTTGATTTATTAGACTCGTCATGACCCCGGAGAGCAAGTCCTTGCTTCAAAAGCAATCTGATAACATAAATTGAAGCTTCCAAATGCCGTTTGTAATCCGCTTTCACCTCATCGGTCACTTTAGAAAGCACTGGCTCAATATGTTGTTTCTGATTCAGTAAATATGTACATTTACTCTTAGCATTATTATGAGAAATTCCTTCGTGTATTCGAAGCAAGTTCTTAATCTTCCAAATTCGAAAACCTGTACCAACAAATGCATCACCCCCTCCCTGATCACCATTATCGGGTTTGAAAAGGTAACAGTAAAGACATAAGCCAACATCCTTTTGTATGCTATATTCCAATCAAGGAAAATTATTAAACCATGCAGGATTAAACCTTCGCATTTTCCCGTCAATTTCTCTTTGTGGGAAGGCCTTCAATATAGGTTGGCAAGCATCATCCAGTAAGTACTTTCTCCTAACTCTTTCACAGATATTAGAATGATAACTAGTGATTCGAGGTCGTTTTCCTGGGTCAGAGAAAGCTCGTGTAAATCCAAATTAAATATTTGTGATTGTCCATTTGAGCCTTCGGTCTCTGATGCAATGTTTTGTGGTGGTATCTCAGTATAAGTGTTATCTTCTTGAGTCGAATTACTCGTGTTATGCAAGGACGATGTAACATGAACTACATGTTTAAAATATTTCAACATGTTTCAATTTCTACATAAATTCAAATAATAGTCCGAATATTACAATTTATGAATGCATTGATATACAAGCACAATAAAAAATGTTTTCAACTAAATTATATAAAATTAACAAACATAAAAGTAAGATAACATTGAAAAGAGACCTAAATAAAATACTACTAGTAGTATATTGTGTCTTCTTAGTTACTACTTATAACTAGTCTCAATTAATGAACTAATTCACTTCTGACTACTACCACATCTAATTTAAAGGGTTCCCTTTTGGAGCAAGTTACACTATATGTGTATTACTTCAAACTAAAGTATTCTCTACTTAAAGCCTTACTAGTCATTAATTATTCTCTTAGAGCAAAGGGAAAGTATATATTCAATTTCTATATAGTAACTAAGCATTCCAAACTAGTGAAAGAAAGAGCAGCAAGAGTTGGAAAAAAGTTTTATAAGGTGCATATGGCAGGAGGACACATGATGCCCCTTTTCTTCTATATACTTAGTTTATTTCATCCAGCTCTTCACTCAATGCTCTGCCCCCACAACCTTCTTCTTTCTCTCGAATTCTAGTTTCTTCTTTCTACTTCTAGTATAACAATTAACAACATCTTGATTGAAGCAAGCAGCATATACCCTTTTTATTAGCTAGATAATCCCAAAATTTCACTTTTCAACAAGCAAAAAAAGCTTAGAAGAAGTCTAGCAACATCTCCATTAAATTCGAATTCGCTATTTCAGTCTCTTAAGGAGGAGACTAACAATAAAAAAAACATTCTGAAGCATTGAAGGAAAGTAATATTGGTTACCTCCTACTAATCCTTGAAGACTGAAGAGAACGATCGAAGAGTGAAGAAGAAACAGCAAGTTGGCCTGGAGCTGGAAGAATTCAAAATTTGCAGCTTGTGTTTTCTAAATTGGTAATTTGGGACTGTAAATAATTAGGGTTAGAGGTAAAATTATTATTAGAAAAATTACCAGGGGTATAATAGTAAATTCATAGACGAATTTGAGGTGAGGCACTTGCCTCACCTGGCCCATGAATGCCTCCGCCCCTGCCTGTATAAACGTATCTTTAGTAGTAAGCAATTCAAATTTACCATTAATTAGAAAGCATTAAAATAAGTATGTACCATGTAGCCCCCGTAATATGACACGGCTGAATATTAAATTACCAAACCCTCTGCTTTCTCATACTTTGTACACCTCTCATACCGTTGTACAATTTCATTTGTCTATTCTTGATTAACTCAGTAATTGTGACACATGATAATCAGTTGCGTGGTGTGGGTGTGAGATGATCAGAATTATGAGAAATGTTTAGGGAGAGAAACTTGGTAGTGAAATGAAGTCTACGGCAACATTACATAAAAAGTTTGAATGAAGTAGTTGGTGGATAAGAATGAGGGAGGCGGTTAGGGGCGGAGGCATTCATGGGCCAGGTGAGGCAAGTGCCTCACCTCAAATTTGCCTTTGAATTTACTATTATACCCCTGGTAAATTTTCTAATAATAATTTTACCTCTAGCCCTAATTATTTACAGTCCGAAATTACCAATTCAGAAAACACACGCTGCAAATTTAGATTTCTTCCAGCTCCAGGCCGACTTGTTGTTTCTTCTTCACTCTTCGATCGTTCTCTTCAGTCTTCAAGGATCAGTAGGAGGTAAGCAATATTACCTTCCTTCAATGCTTCAAATGTTTTTTTTTTTCGTTATTCTCCTCCTTTAGAGACAGAAATAGTGAATTTGAATTCAATGTTGCTTGATTTCTTCTAAGCTTCTCTTGATTGTTGAAAAGTGAAGTTTAGGATTATCTAGCTAATAAAAAGTGTATATGTTGCTTGCTTCAATTAAGATGTTGTTAATTGTTATACTAGAAGTAGAAAGAAGAAACTAGAATTCGAGAGAAATAAGAAGGTTGTGGGGGCAGAGCATTGAGTGAAGAGCTGGATGAAATAATCTAAGTAGATAGAAGAAAAGGGGCATCATGTGTCCTCCTGTCCATATGCAACGTATAAAACTATTTTCCAACACTTGCTACTCTTTCTTTCACTAGTTTGGAATGTTTAATTACTATATAGAAATTGAATAGATATTTTCCCTTTGCTCTAAGAGAATAAATAATGACTATTAAGGCTTAAGTAGAGAATTTAGTTTGAAGTAATACACATATAGTTTAGCTTGCTCCCAAAGAGAACCCTTTAAATTAAATGGGGTAGTAGTCAGTAGTGAATTAGTTCTGAGAATAGATATAAGTAGTAACTAAGAAGATACAATATACTAGTAGTAGTATTTTATTTATTATATAACTCTTTTCAATGTTATCTTACTTTTATGGTTGTTAATTTTATATAATTTAGTTGAAAACATTTATGATTGTGCTTGTATATCAATGCCATCAAAAATTGTAATATTCTGACTATTATTTGAATTTATGGAAAAATTGAAACATGCTGAAATATTTTAAAAAGGTAGTTCATGCGACATCGTCCTTGAATAACACGAGTAATTCGACTCAAGAAGATAACACTCATACTGAGATACCACCATAACCTATTGCATCAGAGACCGAAGGCTCCAATGAACAATCACAAATATTTAATTTGGATTTACACGAGCTTCCTTCTAACCCAGGAAAACGACCTCGAATCACTAGTTATCATCCTAATATCCGTGAAAGAGTTAGGAGAAAGTACTTAATGGATGGTGCTTGCCAACCTATATTGAAGGCCTTCCCACAAAGAGAAATTGACGGGAAAATGTGAATGTATAATCGTGCATGGTTTAATGATTTTCCTTGGCTGGAATATAGCATACAAAAGGATGTTGGCTTCTGTCTTTACTGTTACCTTCTCAAACTCGATAATGGTGATGAGGGAGGGGGTGATGCATTTGTTGGTACAAGTTTTCGAATTTGGAAGATTAAGAACCTGCTTCAATTACACGAAGGAATTGCTCATAATAATGCCAACAGTAAATGTACAAATTTACTGAATCAGAAACAACGTATTGAGCCAGTGCTTGCTAAAGAAACTGACGAGGTGAAAGTGGATTACAAATGTCGTTTGGAAGCTTCAATTGATGTTATCAGATTGCTTTTGAAGCAAGGACTTGCTTTACAAGGTCATGACGAGTCTGATAAATCAAATAATCACGGTAATTTTCTTGAAGTTCTTAAGTTCCTTGCAGACCATAATGAGGATGTTCGAAGAGTGGCCTTGAAGAATGCTCCTGGAAATCTTCAATTAACATCACCTTTTATTCAAAAAGACATTGTCAAAGCTTGTGCATCTGAAACAATAAAACTTATAATTGAGGAGTTTGGGCATACTAGTGAATTTTTTAGTGTTCTTTTTGATGATTCTCATGATGTATCAACAAAAGAACAAATGGTTGTTGTTTTGAGATTTGTTGATAGGGAAGGGTGTATGGTTGAGAGGATTTTGGGATTCAAACAACATATTATGTTTATTGTTTTGCACATGAGCTTCAACTTGCTCTAATAGCCGTGGCAAAAAATCACATAAGGATATGTGAACTTTTAATTTTGGTCTCTAATGTGGTAAATGTGGTGGGGGGGTCGTGCAAGAGAAAAGATGTGTTGCGAGAAAAACAAGCTTCATGAATTATTGAAGCAATGGAAAATGATGAAATTGCTAGTGGAAGAGGATTGAATCAAGAAAGAACCATAATTCGGCCTGTTGATACACATTGGAGCTCCCATTACGGTACTATCTTGAACATAATTAATTTATTTTATTTAATAATTGATGTGCTTCGTACAATTGTGGAAGATGGATCTTTACCTAATCAAAGAGGTGAAGCTTCAAGGTTGCTAAAGGACATGTTGTGTTTTGACTTTGCATTTGATTTGCACTTGATGAAATCGATATTGGGAATTACAAATGATTTGTGCATGGCATTGCAAAGAAAAGATCAAGATATCGTCAATGCTATGAATCAAGTAAAAGTTTCTAAGAGAAGACTTCAAAAAATGAGAGATAGTGGATGGAAAGATTTGGTGAATGTCATGTCTAAATTTTGTGAAAACCATAACATTAGGGCTCTGGTGCTAGCGTATGTGACTATGAATATGTGTGGATTATATTGTGAAGTTGTGATATGAAATGTGAAAATTTGCAATGTTTTGCTATATACGTGATTTATCATGATATGGAAAATGATGAAAAGCTAATTAAGGTTAGCTGGTGATATGTGATGGATTTCTCCCATGTACAGATGGGATACGTGTATCTGAGAAAGTTTTACTACAAGTATATGCATAATTAAGTAAATTGCATTCATACGAGATAAAAGGGCTCTGTTATGGCTACTGACGACCTTGAGTCATGTGTTTCCAGCTTGTCTAGATATCCATCCGGGGTGGAATATGTGAAAATTCTCCAGTAACTGACTAGATACAAAGAACCGTACGACCACCCTCCCTGAGTTCTGTACGGCCACCCTCCCATGAGTTCACCGAACTCCATGTGTTATATGATGAAATTGATGGTAACGCAATGGCCATCATTGTGATCACGAATTACTCCTGGTCGTAACAGAGCCATAGCAGATAAAGAAAATGGCTAAGCACAGGCATTATTTATTATTATATGAATGTGAATGGTACTTGAACATTGATTACTTAAATGTTCGGATTGAGAAGTGAACTATTGTGAAATAAATGGAGAAATGTGCTGCCTGTGAATCATTGTGAATAATGAATGGAAGTGATGTGCTTGACTGGTGTTAAATGGCTTGTTATCGGTTGTTTACCGGTTATTAAAGACTTGCTACTGATTATACATACTGAGCCCGCAACTCACCCCAATCACGATGTTTTTCTTTATAGTTGTTGAAGAAAACAATAAAGGAAAGAACATAGTTGAGTAGAAGATAAAGCTATGGATCAAAGGTTGGCCGGCTGGTTTCCCATCCTTCTCCCTCTACTCATCATATTCATATCATATAGGAGAATATTTTGGCATGTGTATTAAGAGGATTGAATCCTCGTATATGTAAATACATGTTTTTCTGACAAACTTGTGTTACGGGTATGATGCTCGTATGTTTAAAGCGTCCGTGTGCTGGAGACATGTTAAATCGATAAAATGTTTCTTATTTTATGCTTATTGAGTAGGTTAGACTTAATGGTGTCTTAATTATTGGTTAAAGTTTAAGGGTGTTACATGTAGTGGTATCAGAGCCCGGGTATGGGTTTTGTAGACAGTTACATGACAAGTGCATCATCATTTATGAGTTATGGACTGAAGATTTGCTGGATTCTGGAGAGATATGGTCTGAAGCTCAGAAACCCTGAGAAGCTTGAGACTAGTGACATTCTCTGGAAATTTAACTATGGAAACTAGCTGAAGCGAAAGGTTGTAGGAGAGCCTGAGGTTGCTGAAGAGGCTGCACCTTCTGATGTGGCACTCAAGAAAACCAGAACCAGGAAGAGAGAAGCTAAGAAACAGAAGGTTTCTGAGGCTCCTGCAGAGGCTATTCCTGGAGAGAGTACTCCAATTCCACCACCTGTTCTTGAAATTCCATCTACCACTCCCATCATAGAAGATGCGTCCAGAGAGGAGGAGATGTTGAGCAAGACTAGTGGAAAGCTCTCTCTCTCTCTCTCTCTCTCTCTCCACATAAACTACAGGAATTATGGATAATTTTCTGCCCATGATAGAAGAGTTTGATGATGATATGGTTTTCACATAGATCTTCAAAGCTACAAAGAAAACCACCGATGCATCGGAGGCATCTGGTTCAAATATGGGTGAAGTTTCTGAAAAGACATCCAAGTCTCTAGTTGTTGAGGATATTATGATTACACAATAACCAACAACAACAACCATTTAGAGCTCATTAGAGTTTATTCAAAAGTCTATGAATGCGGATGATATAGTGATGGAGGATGTTGGCATTGCCTTCACTCTAGAAGGACTGCAAGACGCGGTTAAAAATGTTTCTATCTCAAACCCATATGCTGAAAAAGTGCAGTCAGAAATACCAGCAAAGGTCATTGCTGAAGAAAATCCTGTTGAGGAACAGGTTTCCCAGAAATTAGTAGGAAGGGAACTTGAGTCTGAAGTGTCATAATATTGTAACCGAGAAGAGGATTCACAAGCTCAACCTGAAGCACTTCAGGTAGCAAAGAATTATATATTTGACTTGTTTAAACTTAGTTGTTTATTACTTGTCACTCATAAATTTTCTTTGTTACGGGCCCAAGAAGAAACACAAGCAATAGAAGAAGCTGCAAAGATTTCTTCAAAAAGAGAAGAAGAGGCTCCACAAGCCTCAACACCAAAAGAATCTGAGCATGTTACACAAGTAGAGTCAGTTTCTGGAGGTTGTGATTCTTTTCTTACTTGCATTTCATTGAGTATGCTAACTTGATAATGTGTTTCTGATAGGATCAAACTGAGGAAGAAAGAGAAGTGATGGAAATATCACCAATTGAAAAGGAACTACCAAAAATCATGAAGGTTTATGAAGAACATGTTTCTGAGCCTTCAGAATCGAAGGTTTGTTTAACATATTTTCAGAAAGTCGGCACTTCTATTTTGCATATTCTTTCTTAATCTCACATTATTATTTTTGCTAAGCACAAACTGAATCAGAAAAGATACAAGTAGGTGAGGCTACGACCCCTTCAGTACCAATGGATGTTGATGAAGCCATTCCGGCTCCAACATAGGAAAGAGTTCCAGAGACTGAACAAGTCTCTGAACAAGTTATTTTTTAGCCTCCCCAAGTGGAGGTAAGTAAAAGCTCAGATAAAAAAAATTGTTCGTAAAAGCATAACTTTCTGAAAATCCGTCTAATGTGTTGATTTTTATCCTTAGATCCAAGTCAAAAGAGTAGTTGTTGAGGAACAGATTACATTGTATCACCCTCGCAATGAAATATTTGAGGCTGCCAATCCAATGGTAGACCCTTCTAAGCTTGCAGTTGAAACTCAGGTAATTTAGAAACTGAATTCATCCTTCAAAACTCATATATCTTTAAAGTCTTTGAAACTAAAAACCTATTTCTCTTTCAGGCTTTAAGCAATTTACCATCAACTTCTGCATTGTCTTCTGATGAGGTGCACAAGTTCTTCAGAGAGAAAACTATCAAGAAACACCTCCATCTATTTAAGTCCTAGCAAAATCTTCGACGTGATGATCTTTCGGACATTGCCAACTTGATAGACAACCAGTCTAGACATGAAAGAGCCTTAGATATGTAGATGTACATCCATGCCACCTATTATGTAAGGAATTACAGTTTTACTGCGGTGATGTATGAAGGATTCTATGAGGAGATAGTACAAATGCTTGAAAAAGCATTCTTGGATGCGGATGAAGAGACTAAGAAGTGGATGGCTTACAAGCCTGCCTTCCTCAAGAGTATGAGTGTCTACCCTTCTGTACATGAGGAAGTAAATGGGCAGGTCACCACGTTGCCAACGGTGATCAACTTAGTTTTTCATGACGAGGAGGAGATCGATGAAAACTATTTTGAGGAACCTCTTTTTGAACATCCAACCAAGATGGATGATAGTGATAGTGATGACGATGATGAGGCTCCCACTCCAAGAGCTGGTGGGAATGCCCAGTCTAAAGGAGCATCTAGTGCAGGCCTGCTATCTGCCCAAAAATTGTCTACACCACCACCATCTTCAAAACCACCAACTCACACCTCTCAACAACAAAATGATGAAGAAGAAGCAGCAAAGTATGGGAATCTGAAGCTAGAGCTTCCAAGCTTAAGAAGTTGTTAGAGAGAGAAGCTAGTGATCAATCAGAGCTTGATGATTTGATTGCTTAGAGAAATGCCAAAGTCCAGAAACTAGAGGCACTGAACAAGAAGGAATGGGAACTCCTTGGTGAGCAAATCAAACTGAAGCATTTGTTAGAATCTGTCGTGGTTCAGCTTGAATCACTGGTAGAAGATAAACAAGATGATGAGGCTGCATTGCAATTAGCCAGACCATCATAGGACAAAGGGAAGAAGGCAGTCATTAATGCCCTTGAAGAGTCCTCAGATGTTGACTGGTCTAATGAAGATGGTACTAACCATCCTGCTGGAATAAATGAGGAAGAGAATGAGGTGGACAACTTAAATGAGCACATAGATGTGTCTCATATGAAGAGAAAGTTGATTGCACCCAAGGCCTTTGACAAAGCACCCAAGGGTAATATTTTTTTTAGAACAAGTTCATAGTCCTGAAGAATATGAAGAATGAATTGTTTGAACAAAACAACCTTGCTTTGGCCACCATCCCTCAAGAATTCAAAGCATTTGTTGAGCTAATGACCAGAAGGACAACATCTCTCATGATTGCACAGAAAGATCTACGAATTCAAAGAGATGATGATTTAGAGACCGCTCAGAAAGCTTTGATGAAATCTAGTTGTGATGCTAGAATGTTTTTAAGAGAGAACATCTACCACTTGGTCAGTTTGAGTCACTTCATTCAGAAGTTTAGAAACTGGTATAATGCCAGAATGTATTGAGTGCACATTTTGACTCTCTGCAAGAGGCCTATGTTAATTTGACGCATACTACAATGACTAAGGGGGGAGGATCAAGAAGAGAATCAGGCAAGAGAAAGCAGCCTGTAGAAAAACCTCTAACCATCAGAGAACCTTCCTCCTCTTCAAGTCTACCACCACCATCTCCACTGACTAGATTGAGAGCTACACAAGAAAATCCAAAGGGAACCAAGTCCCCAAGGAAATCTGATAAGAAGAAGAAGAAGAAGAAGAAGAAGAAGAATGGTAATGAATATACTTGCTCACAACCTGGTCAAGGTTACAACAATCTGGATGATGATGATACTTACCATGATGAGCATCCTCTCCACATAAAGAGAAAGAGAGTTGATGAAGTATCTGAACCAATAGCTGCAAGACCAATTGCTGCCAGAACACCATCTGGACATACCAAATATGTCAATGGTGGTTCTTCAAGTCATACCCCAACAAAGAACACATCTAGGGAGAATCCTAGAATGAACAGAAGACAGAGAAGAAATGCAAGGTTTGGGAGAACCAACACTGAAGATCTTCCTCCCGGATCAGAAGATGCATTAATTGAGTACACCAAGACTCATGATAGCCAGTCTGCATATCAATGCATAAGACAACTGAATGGCTACTTGATTGTGGATCTCCAACACTTACTGCTAAATAGGGAATTTCATGATCCTATCTTTAACCTAATGATGGCATGGAGAGTTAAGAGACCCCATCTGATAAATCCTGCTCATGTGAAGACATGGCTTGATTTTGAAGTAAAAATCAGAAGAGATGACATGGCTAAGGATGTGAAGGAAGAAGTTTCTTACTACAAACCAGATGATGTTCATAAAGTTCCAAAACTGCTGGGAACAGGTTATAGCTCACAGAATAAGCTTAGAGTGCTAGCTCATGAGTCATTCTATATGACTAAAGAAGAATATGATGATGACTTGAACTACTTGAGAGTCATCTACAAGCACTTCAAACTGATTGAGACAAAGATAAAGCATGCCTGGAAATGAGGAAGAGTCTACTGGGTTAGATAGTTTCATGACAAGAATCATGATCTTGACTATAAAGAAAAGTGCAAGGTTACCAGAGATACAGAAATGGCGGTAAGAACATATCTCCTTGACTATGTCATTGACAAGAGAGAGCACAGGGATAAGAGATTCAGAGACTAACCCAGAAGAACTAACTGAAGAACTTAAGGTTATTGGCAACCTAGGTATTTTGAAGATTCTGAAGATTTGAAGACTGAGGATATAGAATGTCACTTGGAGCTTGAACTCTCCTATTGTTCTATTTTCCTTATGTATTGTTCTGTGTATTTTTGTTGATGTATTCTTTTGGTATATTCTTGTAAGTTATCTTATGTTCTGTAATTGTTAAATCTGATGATCATACTCTTAGATACTTTAATAGAAGATAACTTGTGAGCAATGATCAGTCCTTGTAATTTGGTTGATGTCTTACTTTCTGCATTTATATGAACTTAATTGATATATCATTCTAAAATGATTAAGTGCTGGGAATTTGACTTCTCCAACCTGTAATAGGACTTTTTGTGATAGTCATTGTTGTCTGATAAAAAAGGGGGGAATTTGTTAGGAATATATGTTAGTATTTTGATCACTGAGCACAATGACTTATCCTAGTTTCGGAAAGTTGTTTATTACTCTAGGCCAGTTAACCCTTGTAAAGAAAAAAATAAACCAAGTATGATAGTTTTTAGAAATATTGTAATAGAATGTTAGATCTCTGAATGTAATTTTTATTTAGCTCGAAGAAGACCAAGAAGGAGGCATCCAATCAAAGGAGAAGACCTTTTGCACAAAGGTATCTGAAGACAAAGAAGGAAAGTCTCCTCAGATAGTTGCTTCCAGAAAGTTGTGTAAAGACTTATGTTTTGTTCACAAAATAAAGTCAAAACTAAGTTTCTGAGAGATAGAACATGTGAAGCTTCAGAAAGCTACATGCATCCGTTTACATTACAGGACGAAATATAGTACATTGCATTTAATTTTTGGACAAAAATATCACTATCCTTCTGCAGAACTCTCTGAAAAGAGATATAGGCATGGGAGTACTAATTTCAAGATATGAACGAATTGAATTTGAAATATGTCTAACAGATACTATTTAAGCGACTATCAAATTCACTTATAAATATCAACACTTAGAAGTTGAGAAATACACACACGAACTACGCTCATATCTACAATCAAACAAGTATTCTCTCAAGCATGCTTACTACAACTCTCCAAGCTATCTGTTGCGACTAACAAGCTCGAGAATTCACTAGTAGTTCTATGTGTCCTTCAACAAGCAGTGTAATTTGTGAAAGAGTTGAATTGTTGGATAACTATCTGAGATTCATTCTCTGGAACAAATCTCACAAACATTGGTCAGTTAAAGAGAACCTACCATATACTGAATAAGTATATCAAGTAGTATCATCTCTTCAAGCTCTCTAGACATAATTGAAAAGTTATAAAGAGATGCTTACCTGACAATCAAACATAACCAACACCATCAAGGCGTGGAGTACAGTAAGTACTTGATTTGTGAAATCAAGGAGTAGCTCCAAGGTTATCTTGAGTACAAGAAGTACTTGGCTCTACGAGCTGAAGAACAACTCAGGGGGGAACATTTGGTTGGGAACCATTTGTTATTGGAATATGAGAATAGGATCAATTGTAAGGAGAACTCAATTATATGTTCTAGTGGATTCTAGGTATCTGAAGGCCGAGTGGATTAGTTGGAGGAGTACGCCACCTCCAGATACCACTATACTCTATGTGTCATTTACTTTCTGTATTTACATTTCAGCAACACACACACACACACACATACACACACACACACACACACACACACTTACTCTTGCAAAGCACAAACTCATTTATCTATCGCATAAAGACCCCCGCTCTCTGATTATAAGTATCAGATACTTTCAAGTCTTTTCCTTTGTCGTTGTCTGAACCAACATTTTTTGTCGCTTTTTAATTTGTGTTTTAAGTGTGCAGGTATGTCTCTGAGTGATGCTCTGGTCTTGAAGCCCGAGAATTACGAGAAATGGAAGAACAACATGATGTTGCAACTTGAAGCTATCAGTCATGAGATGATCTATGTCATCAAGGAAGGACCAATCAAAATCAGACAGCTCAAACAAGTCATAGGAGGG
>JAYMSP010001816.1:0-28587 GCA_036897095.1 Plantago elongata | reverse complement strand
GGGGGGGTGGGAGGTTTCAAAATGGTAGTGCTATTATTCCAGATTCGCATTCAGTAAACCCTCGTACGGTTCAAAATTTATCAGTGTCATATCTGATACTGGCAAATATTCCCCCGACCAGCTGAGCTGTCTCTTTTCCTCTATTCGTAACTTTTTATAGATTCCGGTACCTTTTTTTTGTGTTATTTTGTTGAAGGTAGAAACTAGGAAATAAAAACATGTAATTGCTATTCTCTTGAATTTATTTATTCCTACTTCCTTCCATTTGGAGCAGATGAAGATGACTCATATGCAACAGTCTACTTCTCAACAACAGGATCAGTTGCAGCAGCAACAAATGCAACAGGTTAGTGATCATCAGCTTACCTGTAACTGATTCCTGATTCCTCCCTCAGGACTTTATAATTCTGCCCTTCTCAGTGATTCTATATCATTTTTTTTGTGTAAGATAGAAAGCACATAATTCTTTCTTTGATTTGAAACAGAATAATAGGAAAAGAAAAACACATTCTTCATCTGGACCTGCCAATAGTACTGGTACCGGAAATACGGCAGGTCCTTCCCCAGGTACACCACAATCAACACATACACCCGGTGATAGCAGCCTGCAGCATGTTAATGGTGCGCCAAAGAGTATGATGATGTATGGTGCTGATGGAGCTGGTGGAATTGCATCGTCTACAAATCATCTAGTAAGAATAGAGTTCTCATGTCTATTGCCATCAACATACTGACTATTTTTCTATTTAAATAGGGGAATAATATAATCTTATAAGTAATTCCTAGGCCATTCGCAGGACGAGTACTCATTAATAAGCTGGAAATTGATCTATTTCATTTCTTTTTACAGGATGACTTGGACAATTTTGGAGATATTGGTCCCCTAGAGGATAAAGTGGAGTCGTTTTTATCGCAGGAAGGAGGGGAGGGAAATATATATGGTTCTGTGAAACAAGAGCATAAAACAGAAACTTCTAAAGGTGGCTGCTTGATGTCTATGAATTATTTGTTTCTGCTTCGGACTTGGACCACCATAGAATCAACACTGGCTCATGACACTGTGTCTTGCCTGCAGGTTTCTCGTTTGGTGAGGTTGGCTGTATAAGGACAAGAAGTAAAGTGACGTGTTGCCATTTCTCTTCGGATGGGAAGTTGCTAGCTAGTGCTGGGCATGACAAAAAGGTAAAGCAATATCTAAATTAAATTTGTGATTATCAGCTAGTAGACCAGTAGTAACTATGTAATGCCAAATTCCAGAGTACCCAATAAAAAAGAAGAAAGTAATCAGTTAAAAACTTCGGGCATAATCCAACAATAAAATTGTTATATACTTCATCCGTCCTACTAAACTTTGTCTCACTTTTCTTTTATGGCTGTCCCGTTAATAATAGCCTCATTCCCAAAATAATGAAAAAGTAACTCTCACTAACCACTATCCTGATCCTTCTGACTTGTCAGTTTTTCATCGATCTCTCATACTTTCTCCATTCTTCGTCATCTGCATCTCCTATCTCTCATGCTTCCTCTCAATTTTTTTATCATTTCCTCTCTACTACAACAAACACCAAACTATTGAATTTCTTAAAAACAGTGCCAAATAGAAAAGAAACAAGCTTAGCAGGACGGAGGGAGGGAGTACCTTTCTTGGGCCTTTTGGTTGATTAGCACGTGTTGTATGTTACCTCATGAGCTTAAAATCTGATACGTCTCAAATGGTCCTCACAATGTCAACTTAAATCTTTTAAGAGGAAGTAGCTTGCCATTTGAGCTTATGTATGTACACCACAACAGTCCTCCTGCATCTAGAAAAGAAAATATAGAGGAAATTATATGCCCTTCTGTGTAATATATATAATCCCTTTTCTTTTCATGAATCAGGCTGTTCTTTGGAACATGGATACTCTGCAAACTGAGACCACCCCAGAAGAACACCAGTACTTAATTACGGATATTCGCTTCCGGCCAAATTCAACTCAACTTGCAACGGCTTCATTTGACAAGTCTGTCAGACTCTGGGATGCAGCTAACGTATGATCTCCTTTCGTCGAGCTTGAATTATAGTTCTCTTTCGTGACTACTAACATTAGCCTTGAAACCTGAAAAATTGCAAGCACACTTAACCAGCTCCTCCTGCGGTTACCTATTTCCCGTTTTAACAGTTTATGGCACTCAAATGGTCTATAGGTTATAGATCTGTCAGATCTGCATTTTTGGTTTATCATGATTTAGGTTCCTCTATTTAATTATCTATGTTGTTTATGCAGCCAAGCTATTGCCTTAACGCTTACACAGGACATACCTCCCATGTCATGTCCCTTGATTTTCATCCTAGAAAGAGTGATCTTTTTTGCTTCTGTGATAGCAACAATGAAATACGTTATTGGGGCATCAATCCATTTTCGTGCACTCGGATTTCCAAGGTGTGATACAGCAGATCTCTAATATCATAACAATACTGCAATTTCTTCTGTAAAGAGCTCTTCTTACTCATCTAATACCCGGACTTTCTAAATTGCTGCATTGTAGCAAGGAGGCAGTGCACAAGTGAGGTTTCAGCCAATAACAGGACATCTATTGGCAGCGGCATCAGAAAAGACAATTTCTATATATGATGTTGAAACTGACAGGCAAACACAACTGTTCCAGGTCTGTATTTAATAGTGAAAGACAATTGTGTCAGAGGTTTCAAGATCGATCAGTGCTAACTCTGTTTGCGCCTTTATTTGTTTTTAATACCAATAGTTGTTGTGATTGTATAGGGGCATTCTGGTGTTGTGAACTACCTGTGCTGGGATCTCAACGGCAATCTTTTGGCTTCTGTTAGTGAGGACAGCATTAAAGTTTGGGCCTTAAATACTGGAGAATGCATCCATGAGCTCAATTCTAATGGCAACCAATTTCACTCATGTGTTTTCCATCCAAGTTATTCTGCTCTCTTGGTTATTGGAGGATTACGGGTAAGATCTCTCTCTCTCTCTCTGTCTCAAACATGTGCGATAAGCATCTGTACTACTTCGCCTGATAGCAACCCCGGAACTTTGAACCTTTAATCAATGACAGGCCACAGAAGTTTGTATTAGATTATTTTTACCTGTTTATTGTATCTCTAAAAGTATGATGTGAGTGGACTTGCCATGTTTCCTTGAATCAGCAATAGACCACATCTGCAGTGACTCAGCATGAATAATCATCATCTCCTTTTTGTGCATGCTCCTGGCTGCAGTGATATGACATACAATTCTGTTTTTGGTTGCTTGAAAAAAAATGATATAACACAAAGTTCTGTTTTGGTTGCTGCAGTCTTTGGAGTTATGGAACATAGCGGATAACAAAAGCATGACAGCTCCTGCGCACGAGAACATAATTGCTGCTCTGGCACAGTCACCTCAGACGGGGATGGTCGCGTCTGCTAGTCATGACAGTTCCGTTAAGCTCTGGAAATAAGTAAAGATAGGTTGCTGGAATAAATATAGTTTATATATTTGGGAAACTTGTTAACATCCCAATCTATGTAAGAAGGTTGATAGCTTAGCATAATAATATGTATGTATGTATGTATTTACGGGATGTTGGTTAAAGTATTATGAGGTGAGGGATATGGTTTGATTAGGGTGTTGAAAGAGAGGAGTGGTGTGGTCGTTCTGGTAATATAATTGATTTCTGCCAATTTGTAGCAGTGAAGTATCTCCGCCATCCTGTTTGGTGGATGAGTAGTTATTTTTGGGTTGGGTTTATGAAATACTAAGCATTCATGAGCGAAGAGGCACAGCAGAAGAATTGAGAACATATGGTTCATTGCAGCAAGAGAAAATATAAAAAGTATGATAATTTCATATAGTCTGGAATATGAGCGCTCTCTGAGTCACAAACAAGATTGAGTTATTAATATGAGAAACAAACAGGACAGGATACAAATAAGACGATACTGGGCGCTCGAATATAAGAATAGTAGTAGTAATTTGTTAAGGAAGCAGTCTGCATTTGAATTTGCCATCTGCAAGAAGAATCTTCTCAGCTCTTCCAACAACTTCGAGTGGAAGTGGGGTGAAACTCCTGTATGGACCATAGAAATGGGGAAAGGTTTCATTGCCATCCTCCAATGCTTCATATATCAACCCTTGTCCAAGCTGCAAAACGTACCAATATACATAGATTACTGTATGTCTGTCAACTAAACATGCATTTTTGCAAAACATGGATGGATGGATGGAGTTAGTTATTACCTTCTTGGCCTCAATCTCGAGCAGGTATAGTTCATCCTTAGCATTCAAGAAGAAGTTCTGTAAAGTGGATTGGACCTGTAAAATGTAAGAAAGAAAGAAACTGATCAGATCATATATAATATAAATAATGAGGAAGCAGCAGAGTGAGTTGGTTTGATTTGATGACGTAGGTGAGGTGAGGAGATCTGACCTGATTGAGTTTGCTGAGGTGGAAAAAACCGGTAGAGTTGTCAAGGTGACCGCCGAAAGTGGCGCCGTTACGCTGAAGCTCCTTCCACTCTTGGACGGTGCTAATTCGATACACAAACTCTTCTTCTTCTTCTTCTTTTGCTTTTGCTGCTATTTCTGAATTCGATGCTGCTGCTTCTTTTCCTATTTCTCCAGCCATTGAAATTGAATTCCACGTCTATTTCTCCACCCCCAATTTGTATGTATGGTATGATTTAGTGATGATTCAATTCAACTACTGCATCGATGATCGATCGATCGATCGATCTTCTTCACCTATTTATAGCCTACCCACCCTCACTCACCTCTTTTATGATATCTGCCTTTCTACGGGATATACATAATACTTGCTCACTAGTACCATACTTTATTGCCCCTTTTCCTTCATTTATATATAATAAATAAAAATACACCCTCCTCTTTTACATTTTTCTCAATAATATTACGTGTATACATACTCATCTTTACTTTTCTTTTTTTACTTACTTTTCTTTCTAAACTTTATCTATCATAAACAAAATATTAGTACTAGTATATTGTAGCAATAATAAGTTGGCAAAAACCTTTTGAATAGGTCTAAATAATATACTTTCTTCCAACTTTTACATTTCATTTTTAATAAAGTATGATGGGTAGTGAGTAATATATTGAACAATGTCAATGACAAAAAATTTAAATTGTTAAAAATGAAAAGTGAAAAGTTAAAAATAAAAAGTGTTTTTATTTTATCCATGGTAAAAGAAACAATAGAAGCAAATTACAGAAGTAAGCGTGTTGCGACTACTACTAGTCTATAGAAAAGAAGAAAAGGCAAGAGAGTAATAATATAATTTTTGTGATTCATTCATTCATCTATCTATTTATCCGTTCCGTTTCAGTCCATTAGCTTAGCTGATCTTTCTCTCTCTTGTTTCTTTCTTTCTTCTCTTTTATGAAAAAAAAACAAAATTGATTGATGGTAGCAGCTGGTCTGGTTTACAGGTATAGTATTGAGTGTTGGTTGCATTTTTCCAGAAAACAAGAAGCAAGCAATTCTATCTCTCTGTATCTCAATCAATCAATCAATCAATCAATCAATCAATCAATCAATTAATCAATCAATAATTTGTTGTTGTTGTTGTTGTTGTTGTTGTTGTTGTTTGTGGTTGATTGGGAATACTTTTGTTGAGTTGAGGTGGGGAAGTGGGGATGGGGAAATATATGAAGAAAGTAAGCTCCTCCTCGTCGTCGGCTGCAATAATATCGTGGGAGGTGGTGGGTGTTCTGACACGGGCGAAAAGGGTAGCCCTAGAACAACAACAACAACAACAATCGGAGGAGGAGGATTCTTACCTCCAGCTCCGCTCTCGCCGCCTTCAAAAGCCCAATCGGAGGAAGAGGAGGATTATTATTAACCCTAAAACTAAAAACAAACAACGACCTAATCAAACAACAACATCAAGGTACTACTACTACATAATTCCTTTCCTTTCCTTCACTATGGATTACTTCTTAATTACTACTTAATTCTCTTACTTTTCTTTCTTGCTTCATTTTTCTTTCAAATTAACTTAACAAATCCAGATTATCTCATGTACTACTACACTTGTTTTTTACATTCATTTTCCTTCATATTATTACTTACTGTGCTGCTGCTACTGCTTCTTTAATTTAGCTCTCTCATTTCACTTTGGGCCAATTAGACTGACAGACAAGTTGTTGTTAAACTTGCTGCTACTATTTTACGACTTCTCATTCTTAGCTTAGGTAGTTCCTAGTTGTACTGTACACAAGGATGGATGGATGTCTGTTTTGTTTTTAATAGAGGAACCATTTCACAGCCAACTGAAGAATTATTGAATTGATAGGGAACCACTGCAGATCAGATTTTACTCTGTTTGATTACTGTCTTATTACTGATCTTCGATCGTATTCAAATAATTATGAATCAAGACCACCTTCTGGGAATTTATTTCACTGCTTTCTTCTTCTACTTAAAGCTGGCTAGCTTCCAATGTGGTTTCTTCTTGCACCACAATACAAATAGAGTAAAATGATACTCTCTTCTATTCTCTTCTCTTGTCATGCCGATTGATTGTGAGTTTTTGTGACATGTTTGTTATATATTGAAATATGTTTCTGCTCAACGTCCTGTGCTTTTGGCAGGAGGACCAGAGAAACCACGCCTTGTGATTTGATCATTTCTTCAGACAATGTCAAACTACCTGCTTCTACTGTAAAGCAGAGGAGGACTCCTATCACCAATCAAACCACTCTAACTGCCCCTTCTACAACTCGTGAAATGGAGGATCTTCTTGCCCGTATGGAGCACTCAAATAACCAGGACCAACACCGTTTCATTCAGAGGTACGTACGTCCTTTATTCATGGCTCAATTCCACTACATATATAACTTTCTACTTTTTTACAACTCAACACCATAATATTCAACAAACGTGTATGTTTTCTAGTACATTCTTTATTCTTTTAATGTTAATATAAGCTATGAAACCACTAAATTTCAGACCATTAGTTGCTCATGTATCCCACATTTTTCGGGATGTGCAGGTATAATTTTGATGTCGTGAACGATAAGCCCCTCCCTGGACGCTATGAGTGGGAAGCGATATCACCTGAAGCTTAGAACAAGTGTAAAGTGTTGATCGAGAAGCTGAGCAAGAACAAGTGTAACAGTAGTGATGTGCAGAAAGGGATATTGCTTGGGCCAGGACTACCAACCAACCATTTCAAAGTAGAATATTATTATTATTACCCACAGGAGATGCAACATTTAGGTTTCCATGAAGTCACATCCTTGTAATTTGCAGCTAGTAGTAGTAGTCCTAGTTTAGTTACTAATTTCTCTCCCCTTCTGTTGATTCTGACCTTTTTACCCCCTGAAACAGACTCTGATTATGACGCAGTAGCATGGTTTGACATCTCTTGAGGCCATGTGAATGAATATATCAATAAGTATTGTCTGTCTGTTAGTTAGTTTATTATCAAGTGTGTTTACTACTACTACTATAATCCATTATTAGCACAAGTTTGAGTTGCCCCCTTTCTTCCATGCTATAACTATAAGTAGAAGAGGCACAGTTGTGGTGCACATGATGAGTTAGATAGAAAAAAAGAAGCCCATCTTTAAAGCATTTACATAAACAAATAAAGAGTGATGTTGCTGGGGCATAGAATGAGTCAATTTTGCACATGATCTGATGAAACAGGATAGATTTGTTCTCAGTAGATATTACAGAACTATACCAGAATAGTGATACAATAAATGAGTTTGATTTCATCAAGTGGTACTGTAGTATTTATATTCTATTTTAGAGTCTTTGGTAACTACTGCTATTACTATAGCACAAGATGAGTATGTACTCACTCTAACTACATTGTATATCCTAATAATCTGATGGTCCTAGCAAAATTACCCTTCACTGTCACGAGTTGCTACCAAGTTTCTGTTTCTCAAGATAAATGACATCAAAGTCTTTGATGTGGGCTTCTCAATTTCCTTCCTTCCTTTCTTTATGTACTCACTGGTGATAGGTTGCACAATCACCATCTTGTTTGTCATCATGATATATATGACAAATACTACTACTACTACTACTACTACTACTACTACAAAAAGAGAAGATACCTATTGAGTTGTTTGAGATATAATTCGCACTGAAAACTCAACACCAATTGAGTTCTTATACACAATCCCAAACTTATATAACAACTTCAATGTTGTTCTCAATCCCAAACAACCCGATAAATGTTATCATGTTTCTTCTTCAATGTTGTTACTTTCAATAATGAAGCTTAGATAACATTCTTAAGCTGTATTGGCAAGCAGCAACTACAAATGTCCCTTTTGTTCTTGATCATGAGCATGAAATTGCATCCATTCATGAATAATATCAGGATAATATACACATACCTGCAAATAGTTGGACCTCAAACCCCTCATTGAAAAAGGA
The DNA here is from genome assembly GCA_036897095.1 of Plantago elongata. NCBI lineage: Eukaryota > Viridiplantae > Streptophyta > Magnoliopsida > Lamiales > Plantaginaceae > Plantago > Plantago elongata. The sequence goes on along the minus strand of JAYMSP010001816.1, from coordinate 20,187 downwards.
CTAGTATAGACTCTGGTCTTTAAAAAACTTTTTAATTTTCCTTTTTGATATTTCGTTACGAACTTTATAACCCATAAATAGAAAGTCTTTATCCCACTAACTAATTTTTTATTGTATCTCTTTCCTATTTCATCATCATTTTATTTAATATCTCTCTTACTTTATTATTCACTTATAACTTTAACAATATAAGACACCACATAAACTATTATTCTATCATTTTTTCTTAATTGAAGAAAAAGTAAGCCCTTAGAAAGTTATTATTGGATCGGAGGGAGTAGTATTTACTTATTTAGAGTACAGGGTGTGAAGGTAGACTCGGAAGAAGTGATGCACTATAATTTACTCCCAGTGATTGAAATGGTATTAGTGGGGAAGATGAAGAGGAGTGATGCTGAATTGCTTATCATAAATGTTGGATCGTACGTAATTGAATTCACGTGTGTGGTGTATTGGTATTATTTTGAGGGTTCTCTCCCTCCCGCATGTCCGTCACGAAAGGGATTGGGCGACCATATAGTACACTGACTGCACTACACACGGCGTACCTTGGGGCAGATTAGAATCAATTCAGATATTGCTTATGTGCGTGCCCCATTTCTTTCTAGTTTCTATCATATCATGTTGAATTGATTCATTCACCCATACATGCATCTATAATTTACATATGATACAAATCCTAACACATTTCTGCATGAATGAATAGGCCCCCCAAAACTGTCCAAAGTTAAAAGAACATAATCCAAGTTGGGTAAGAAAGTTGGTTATAATCTTGCCCTTTTTGATATTGAACGAGCTAGTTAGGCAGGCATGCATGCACAAATGTTTGGGCCATTCTTTTTCTTAAAAAATGAAATTAGCATTAATCTTAAACTAGTCTGCACCACCTAGTCTGATGGTGCTACAAACGTCTTTGAATATTACAGTTCATAGCCACTCAGGGCAAGTATTCCAAATAAAATTAAAACATCCTAAATTATTACAAGAGGTGCCTCCATGGGTTATGGTACCAAATTTTTTTTTAACTTATTTCTTTGGCTAAAAGATTCGCAACTGAATTTTCTTCTCGATAGACAAAAGAGATTTTAATTTGCTCTAGTTGCTCCATTTGATGTTGAATGTCTTCAAGTACTAGGTACCATTATCACCACTCATCAATTTATTGAACACTTATCCCTCGTGGGAAACAAGTATTTAAGGCGGTAGATATTAAATTAGAAAACATAATAATGTGTCAAAACATATAATATACTATATTTTTTAAATATAAATGTAAGGTTGTTTATGGTCGTCAGTCCACCATTGGTACACTTTGAGATTGAATCAGGTGAGTATAAAGAAGGAAAGATAAATGATAAATAATTATTTAGTGCGGTACAATCTTTTTAATTATAAATTAAAAAGTTTCTAATGTAACATTAAAAATAAAAAGTTAAGAAGTTTATAATGGAATATATAAAATATATAAATATATGATAATTTAATCATTAATTGGTCTGCTGAAGGTTTCGAAAACAAAAACATGTTATCTATTTTTAAGTATGACCGTGCTACATCTAAAGCTTCAACATACATTGGATTCACTCCATTTCCTCCCGAAGCCACAATTCGACAAACATGGGAAGAATAGTAATTCTCAATCTTCTTTTGATTGATTGGTAAAACTCCTAATTAATAGTTAAAGACGCAAAATAAAGTAGTAGAAAAAAGGAATGTAGCTTAAAGCGCTTGCTTAGCATGCGAGAGGTATGGGAATTAATACCCCGCATCTTCATTTTTTCCCCCTCTTTGTGAGGACTGCCTTTCATCCCTATCATATTTGAAACATTAACGCCTCCTATTGATACTTCTAGTTTCCTCATCACCAAGTATCAATAAGGTCTTATTAATATTTTTTTTAATAATATAATCCTGTCTCAATTTTATCTTTGCATTGAACTTTTTTCTTTGTGAGGACTACCTTCCATCCCTATCATATTTGAAACATAAACACCTTCTATTGATACTTTTAATTTCCTCATCGTCAAATATTAATGGGGTCTTACCAACTTAATTTTTCTAATAATATTATTCCGTCACAATTTTATCTTTGCATTTAACTTTTTTCTGATTATCATATATGCATTGGCATTGGCCAAATGTAGGAGTCATGGGCCGGGAAGGTTGATGTTCAAGACGAGGGGCGAAGCTAGAAGTAGAATTTCAACTCGTATGTAAATGAATTGACGTAAAATTTTCATATCCTGAGTATAACATATTAATTAAAAATGACAAATAAAATATATTTAACAAGCATATTCATTAGTAAAATATTAAATTTATACCACTAAAAAAAGAATAGAATTAACATATTATATATTTAAGGTACGTTCGAGTTTCGGAGGTGCGTCCGCCACTGCATACGACCTACATAATACATTCTAAGACCTTAATTTGAAGCCATCAATTAATAATAGAGAAAGCGTAAAGTTTCATTATATATGATTGAGTTGAAAATTAATTTTATATAAATATGTTAGGATTAAATTGAAATTAAAGTTGAAAAATATGATTGAAATGAGACATTTGTAGTGAAAAGTTAGTACTGAATTTGTATGAGAATTAAAGAGGGTGGTGCCTGCGTAGTAGTAGCTAGTAGTATGTAGTGAGGTGGCATTGCATCGTCCCAAGTGAAAGAAATGCAACGCCACCTGTTTTGGCGATGACGAATTGAAGTGTGTGTGTGTGTCTGTTTCTATGTTTGAGTTTCTGTATATTGACAATCTCATCATCAGTTGATGAGAGAGTTCTTCTTGTTTCTAACGAAAAACATATATATATATATACTCACTCTAACTACTAGCTATAGGCATAGGCTATTCTATCTATCTATCTATCTATCTAAAAAGAAAGGAAGGAAGGAAGGAAGGAAGGAGCTAGGAATTCGAAGAAGAAGATGGCTGGTGTATGTCGTCTATCAATGATAGTATTCCCTACAGGAGGAGCAGGAGCAGCCGCAGAAGAAGCAAATGGTAGGAGGTGGAAATGCAGCAAATGTATGGCTACAAACCACCAACTCTTGTTATCTCCAACCGATCTGCAAATTCAATCTTTCAGAAAGACTACATTCCACCCAGGTAACCTACCTACTTACCTTACTTACTTAATTATACCTACCCTACATATATAATTAATCCATTGCCCATTTTGCAATGGTATGTCATAACAATACAATTCTAATTTTCATTCTAAATTTATTGCCGTTTGAAGCCAGATTGTCCAACATCTTGTAACTATGGGGACTATATTTTCGGTTGTAGGGGGCGGTTGTGTTGCAATCGTTAGTCACCTATTGTGGTGACGGTCGCGGTGCATTTTTTTATTTGTTTATTACAGTTATATTAATACAAATATTAAAAATAAAAAGTGAAAAAAATATTTTTTATTCAATACAACTTGAACAGTGAAATCGTAAAAAAAACAAACGTATAAAATTAAGGGTGAATTTGGTTTATGAGAAAAATATAATTTCACTGATTTCGTTTTATAAATCTCATAAAAATATAAGACGGTGTAATTTTTTATATTTTTAAATAATAAACTAATCAAATATATAAAAACGTAAAAATGGGGTTTGTCCCAACCAATTGAGGTGTGGAGCAAGACAACAACTGACAGTCTACGACGAATTCTGTAACTAATCAAATCATCTATGCTGTTAATTAAAATGTTTATATTATTAGTAAAATAATAAATTTTATAATATGAAAATAATTCTAATGTTAAAAATACAATAATTATTTTGATTAATGAAAATATTGCCATATCTAAATAAATTATTAGAGATTATTCATTAGAAATAAAATAGTCCTTAATAAAAATAAAAATTGAAAAAATTATCCTACTGGTTCTTCTCTTCTTCGTCTTATAATAATAGCCTTTGTATGAGCAAAGGCAGATAGGTTGCCTCCAATCCAATCCAATCCAATCCAATCGAATCGTATCGTAGATAAGAAAGAAGGCACGCAGGCAAATTAGATTTGATTATTATCTTGAATTTGATTTGATTTTTGAATGGGGAAGACAGTGAGGAAACTGGAGGTGAGCTCGCCGGTTCCAGCGGACATAGATATAGCCAACTCTGTGGAGCCCCTTCACATCTCCGAGATTGCCCAGGACCTTAATCTCACCCCTAACCACTATGATCTCTATGGCAAGTACAAAGCTAAGGTAATACTAATACTCTACTATTCTTATTCTAGCCCATTTCCATCTACTTACTTCTCACTCTTTTGCCTCATTAATCAATCACTAAATTCATTGGTGAAATAGATATGCTGAAATTGGTACATACATACAATACATAATCCTTCCGATCTATCGAGTGAGTGTTTTGTTTTGTTTTGTTTTGTTTCTACTGTTTGTAGGTTTTGTTGTCAGTACTTGATGAACTTCAAGGCCGTGGAGATGGCTATTATGTGGTCGTTGGAGGGATTACTCCTACACCTCTTGGAGAAGGCAAGTCCACCACTACTGTTGGTCTCTGCCAAGCACTTGGAGCTTTTCTTGATAAAAAGGTTATTATTACTATTATCAATTATCATCATCCTTCCTTCGACTCACCTCACCTCACCTTTTTTTTTTTATCAAATCAAATCAAAATTTCAAAACTGACTGCAGTTGCTGTTACTCTTATCCAATCAATATTATTAGCAAGCATATCTTTTCAATTTTCTTCTTCTTCTAATCTTCCTCCAGGTCGTCACGTGTCTTCGCCAGCCATCACAAGGACCAACTTTTGGAATTAAAGGTGGTGCTGCAGGTGGAGGCTATAGTCAGGTCATCCCAATGGATGAGTTTAATCTTCACTTGACAGGAGACATTCATGCCATTACTGCTGCAAATAACCTTTTGGCTGCAGCTATTGATACTAGAATCTTCCATGAATCAACCCAGTCCGACAAGGCCTTGTTGAATCGCTTATGCCCTGCAAATAAACAAGGGAACAAGACCTTCAGTCAAATTATGTTCCGCCGTTTGATCAAACTAGGCATCACTAAAACCAAGCCCGAAGAGCTAACACCCGGAGAAGTAAACAAGTTTGCCAGGCTTGATTTAGATCCCAATTCAATCACATGGAGAAGAGTAATGGACGTCAATGACCGCTTTTTGAGGAAAATCTCAATAGGTCAGGGCCCCGAAGAGAAGGGTATGGTTAGAGAAACCGGATTCGATATTTCAGTGGCTAGTGAAATCATGGCAGTCTTGGCTCTAACGACTTCTCTAGCTGACATGAGGGAGAGGCTAGGAAAGATGGTGGTTGGAAATAGTAAAGCCGGTGATCCAGTTACAGCTGATGACCTTGGAGTTGGAGGTGCTCTAACTGCGTTGATGAAGGATGCTATTAACCCTACGCTAATGCAGACCCTTGAGGGTACACCTGTCCTTGTTCATGCAGGCCCCTTTGCAAATATTGCACATGGTAATTCATCTATAGTGGCCGATAAAATTGCACTGAAGCTTGTGGGACCAGGTGGGTTTGTAGTCACTGAAGCTGGATTCGGTGCTGATATTGGGACGGAGAAGTTCATGAATATTAAGTGTCGCTATAGTGGTTTGACCCCTCAGTGCGCTATTATTGTGGCGACTATTAGGGCACTGAAGATGCATGGTGGAGGTCCTGAGGTTGTTGCTGGGAAGCCCCTCGACCGTGCATACGTGACTGAGAATGTGGGACTTGTTGAAGCTGGTTGCATTAATTTGGCACGGCATATTTCCAATACGAAAGCCTATGGCGTGAATGTTGTTGTTGCTATCAACAAGTTTGCAACTGATACTGAAGCTGAAGTAAATGCTGTGAAAAGTGCAGCATTATCTGCTGGGGCCTTTGATGCTGTTATTTGTACTCATCATGCTCATGGAGGGAAAGGAGCGGTAGTTCTTCATTCCTTGCGTGCCTTTTTTCTTTTGTTTTGTTAATTTAGCCAGAGTATCTATTTCATGTGTTAGTGACTGTGTGCTTGCGGTGCTGTAGGCTTGTAGCTAAAATATACAGTATATTCTGTGATCCCAGGTTGACCTTGGAATTGCAGTTCAAAAGGCCTGTGAGAATGTTACACAACCTTTAAAATTCTTGTATCCTCTGGACACAAGTATCAAAGAGAAAATAGAAGCCATAGCAAAGTCATATGGTGCCAGTGGTGTGGAGTACTCGGAACAGGTGCATGTTTTTATCTCTTGCTTTTCAAACATTCTTGCTGTTTTGTTCTAGTTATGAGTGAGTAATGTTTATCTTTTTTCACTTGCTTTTTTTTTTTATTTATATTTCCCCTACTTCATTTGGACTTAAGTTAGAATGTAGCACCTTTTTCGTTGATGCGTCCTGCTCTGGAAACATGAGATTCTGGAATTAGTAAATAGAGGGAACTGGTAGAAATAACAGTCCTGAACATTGTAAGGATAGAAATAGCACAACCTGATCTTTAGATGTAAAACAATTGTAACATAAAAGTATACTTCCTTGTAATATGAAGCACTCATGTGTACTTAGGTGGAACACAGTTCTACTTACAGGCAAATTCTCCCACATGTGGAAAAAAAGAAGGTTCTATATCTAAGGGGCAATCTCTGGATAGAACAAGGAAACCAGATCTAGCACCCTAATTGTGTTATAAATCTGGAAAGTCAAAACAAGTCCTGTTATCTGCCTAGTGATTCTTAAGGGCATCTCTTCATTAAACATTAATTCTGCTAATGCAGTCTTCCTGCAAGGCAATTCAGTTTATAAAAATGATGTTTTGGATTTCTAGGCAATTTTTGGTGTGTTATACTAATAACTGATTATTAAATTTGATTAGTTCTCTTACCTATGTGATGGAGCATTGCTCTTTATAGCTAAAATAAAGAGGCCAAGGGGATTTCTATTAAATATTAGCCAAGTTTTAGGTAAAACTTGAGAGTTAGGTGTTCGGAAAGACAGGCTGTAGCTTATTTTCTTCAAATAGTAGCTGAAAATGTAGAAATTTGTTCAACGTTTGAAAGGTGTCTTTTATCTTAAATACTAAGATCCGAACACTGGTTTTGCATATTTCTCTAATTTGTCAAACACTCCAAAGATTGCCTGATAAGTAGTAACAATCACTATCACTTGATTTCTCTTAAGTCTTAACTTCCGGTGTTTACAAGTATATTCAACTATAACCCACCCACCCTTGCCTTATCAAGAAGAAAAAGAGAGAAACTCGATAGTCCCTTCATCCATTACTGGTTATGTGTTTGCACTTTGCATGTGGCTAACTTATAGTCTCCATTATTCAACCTACTGGATGAGTAGGCAGAGAAACAGATTGAGATGTACACCAAACAAGGATTTTCCGGTCTGCCAATCTGCATGGCAAAGACACAGTATTCATTCTCCGACAAGGCTTCAGCAAAGGGTGCCCCAAGTGATTTCATACTACCAATCAGAGATGTGCGGGGAAGCATTGGAGCAGGCTTCATCTATCCTTTAGTTGGAACCATGAGCACAATGCCTGGATTACCAACAAGGCCTTGCTTTTATGATATCGATATTGATACAGCCACCGGAAAAGTTATTGGTCTTTCTTGAGAAGTGGATAAATCTGTTTTTCTTACTTTCTTGTATTCTGCAACCAAATGAGGGTGAATTCTTGTACTGTTTTCTCTTTTCTGAGTGTCCTGTTTGATTTGTGGACTGGAATAAAGGAACGTAACGTGCCGTTTTGCAGTGGCCTGATGCCCAATAGAACATCCTAATTATATTGTTGGAATTTGCAACATGAAGTAGTTTCATCATTTTTACAAGTTATTTATTCGTAAATAGACAAATCCATAGAACTCCTCTAATAATCGGTCGGTTGATTAAGATGATAACTTTGCAAGTGTATTATTGATTTGGTTAATGGTTACTCATTTTCTATAGTTAACTGAGAAGAATGACCAGTCATTCTATAGTTTTTGATAGGACCGTGTAATACTAGTTAGATTAGATATATATATATTTATTACATAGTCTATCAGTTTTTGTGAATGATAAAAGAATAGCGTAAATCAACAATTTATTTGTTATTTCCAACTAAAATTTGACCATTAGTATTTTATATTTTGAATTTCATTTTCTAAGAAAAGGTTAGTTATTTCATTTCACCTAACAAGTAAACATGCAAGAAAGAGTTAAGACATGCATATTCTTTCTTCCGCCATACATTTCTGGTCCTCTTAATTTCCACCTCCTTCATCTTCCTCCTTTAGATCAAATCCATCCTTCCAATTTTCTCCGCAGATTCTTTCTTTTCATCTCCCTAAATTTTCTCCATCCACCAAGAAGATTGACTATAAGGCCAATACACATTATTATTCCATGATCAATGGAAACATCACCATGAAGGAGCTCACGAAAGCTCTGTTCTCGCCTAGTTCCTTAATCCAGAACTCCACCATGTTCCGGACTAAGCGATCAATGGCCGTGGTATATTCATTCCCCTTCGTCATCCTCTTCTGCATTGTGCTTTTGTTCAGCAATTCTCACTTTCATCACCAATCCACTTATTGGATAAAGAACTTCCTCCGAAACAGGTCAATTTCCTTCTTTCTTTTCTCTCATTTCTGTTTTTACGACGAATTGCTGATTTATCTAATCTAATCACAGGGAAAGAGACCATGGTTACCTGAAGATATTCCATCCTCATGTTACTCAACAAGGTTCACCTTCTAAAGGCAATGTGATTCAGAATCACACTGTTGATTCTAACCGCACAAAAAGAAACGGAAATGAAACTGCAGGTTTCTCGAACAAAAGAGGTAAAAGTAAAAAACTTGCCAAGACCTTGGCAAGGCTTAAGGATAAATGTTGGGTGGAGATGATGAGCAGGTGCGACATGTTCGATGGTAGATGGGTGAAAGATGATACTCCTCCTTTGTATGAACCGGGCTCTTGTCCACATATTGACGAGCCATTTAACTGTTATCAGAACGGAAGGCCTGATAATGGGTACGAGAGGTTCAGATGGCAGCCATATCATTGCAACATTCCAAGGTGTTTCGTGTGTTCTTTTTTCGTTGATTAATGCCTTTATGAGCAAGCATGGACTTGTTCTTAATGTCCAAATATTGCAGGTTGGATGGTGGAAGGATGTTGAAATTTTTTAGAGGGAAGCGGATAGTTTATGTGGGCGATTCTTTGAACAGGAATATGTGGGAGTCGATGGTATGTCTTCTGAGAAACGCAGTTAAGGATAAGAGCAGAGTATTTGAGGCTTCTGGTAGAGAAGAATTCAAAAAAGAAGGTGCATACTCGTTTCTTTTCCCGGTTAGTTCTTCAGCTTCATGCTACTATTGTGCAATTAATCTTATTAGCTTAGAAAGCTCAGATCAAAATGATGATGGTTAAAACTTCTAAATTATAAAAAGCATTTTGGCTAATATATGAGAATGCCCTTTTTGCATAGGATTATAATTGTTCAGTGGAATACATTCGTTCTGCTTTTCTGGTTCAAGAATCTGAAATGCCTATTTCCAATGGAAATAAGAAGGAAACACTAAGAATCGACCAGATCGAGGACGTTTCTAGTACATACAAAGACGCAGATGTACTTGTTTTTAACACTGGACACTGGTGGACTCACGAGAGAACATCTGAAGGGTACATTTTACTCCTGTTACTCTATTTGAAGATACCATTCACCAACCTTACTAATTACATTGTTGACTAGCTAAATGAACATGCATCAAGAATCTCTTAGTTCATTATTTATCTTTGTTGTTTACATATATTCTTCATACCTTGTAGGAAAGATTACTATCAAGAAGGTGATCATGTTCACAAGAAACTTGATGTTGTCGAAGCATTTCAGAAAGCAATGACCACATGGGCGACTTGGATACAAAGGAATGTAGATACCAGGAAGACAAACGTATTCTTTAGAGGCTACTCACTTGCTCATTTCAGGTATACCACATGCTCTTTTGATCTTGAAATCTAATTGACATGCTAGCTAGTTAGGTAGAAAGGAAAGTCCCATATGCTAAGGAGGAGGTCCCAATCTCAGCAGTGGAGCACATACCAGTGTGTCAGACTATAAGGCCAGTTAAGTAATAGTGGATAACGTCAACACCAGACCGTTCTTATGCTTGCTTATTTGTAAATTTCAGTGAAGGAGAGTGGAAAACTGGCGGAAAATGTGATGGAACAACTGAACCAGTGGAAGACGACAAAGATCTGATGCATTTAGATAGGATAAGCCCTCCAATACCACAGATGCTGGAGAAATCAATTTCGGCTGTGAAATCACATGTACATTATCTCAACGTTACAAGTATGACAAATTTTAGAAGGGATGCGCACCCTTCAATTTATAGGAAGGCAAACATGACCGAAGAGGAGAAAAAGTCGTTTCTTGAGCACCAAGATTGCAGTCATTGGTGCCTCCCTGGCGTTCCTGATACGTGGAATCAACTTTTATTTGCTAAACTATTGCTGAGACACAAACAAAGAAAATTGCATCTTTAAATAATCAACGATTTTATACATAGATTTGGGGTGCCAACACTTGAAGGAAACTTGTACATGGAAAAACTTTATCCTTTGTGAAGGAACAGCATGAATTCGAGATAGATATCCTGTATGGAACCACACGGATAGGATACACTATGTGGTGTTCATGATGAGCATAAGGAAGTCCAAATTCTGATATCTGCTGCAGATTTCTAAGGTGGTGTCCTTACTGTGAGCTATCTATTTCCTTTTGTATCGTCTGCTCAGAAATCGTTGCTGTGAATCGTGATCTTTTGAAGTGAAGCCGTATGTAACTGTGAGACAATGTAATGATGGTTTTGTAGTTTTTTTTTTAAACAAAACATGTTTATATTCTCAATTACTTTGGAAACTTACAGGGTTTTAATTTTTTTTTACCTCAGTTCTTGTGAATTTGATTTGGAACACAGAAAATAAGGCAAACTTTCCATGCACAAGCCTTATTTTGCTTAGGAATAAAAGAGAAGGTTGAATTACAATTTTCTTAACCTTGTCATTTGCCTGGTATGTAAGATTTGATCAGTTCTTGGGAACAATGCCTTTCATGAGAATTGAGAAATGATCAGCAACTGGTGTATTATTGGGTAAATATTATCAATATACTCCCGCCATCCGTCCCAGTTTGGAAGTCCCGCTTCCTTAAATAAAATATTTCTCTCATACTTTATACATTATTTGTCATACTTTATTCAATATTTATTCTACTTTATTCAATCACATTCATAATTTATTACTTTATTTTCTACTTTATCACATTTTTCTTAAAATATGTGTTCGGTTCCGCAGGACATCCTAATCGGGATCGAGAGAGTACGTATACACTTGTGGTATATATTTTATGGTAATGCTGCATCATGGAGGTAGTAAATAAAAACAGAAATCCAGAAAAGAACCTTTAGTTCTGGCTAAGTCCAAACATCCTGACATCCAATGTGAAAATGCCACTTGTCCTTCTCACATACATGGTACATCCATCAATAACCAAAAATCTTAATCTCAAATGTCACCACAATTTTCAAGAGAAAACAAAATCACAGTGCATTCTCAGTGTGAGTTCTTCCTTCTGTGGTTCGCTATGCAAATGGCAACTCTGGAAGCTGCAACTCCGGCAGGCTTTCAATTCCGGCTGCAGTACACAGCTCTGCCAAATGCAAGATTTCCGCGAGCCGTTCGGCAGAAAATTGATCGGAAACTGCTACAATGTTCTGCGATTGGCCAGCAACAAGCAGAGGAAGTTCCTCTTACAGCTGCCAAATTCTCTGAGGAGGAATATGCGTTGATCAATGCTCTCATCGGCATTCAAGGCCGTGGACGTTCTGCCTCCAAGCCACAACTCCAAGTACATAAACATTTTCTTAGTCTTGTGCTGTTATGAATTACTAACACTAAATTTCATCTTCGAAATGATAGAAAAAGATGGTCCTAGGAAAATAGTGTTCCCGTTCATGATAGTTTCAATAGTTCATGCAATTCCTTTCTCCACCTGTAAGGTAATTTGTTAAGGTAGAAGAACCCAAGGCCTTATAAATTCTACTCCCACCGTCCCATAACCAATGTACTGTATTCCTTTTATATCCGTCCCACTACAAATGTATTGTTTCTAATTTTTAACAACATTTTTAACTCAATTACACCTCATGTGTACTTGTCCCCAACATTTTACACTGCACATTTAAACTCCGTGCCTAAAAGTAAATGGACATTTGTTCTGGACGGAGTGAGTAACATATATGGATTTGTGTGAAGTACACTTTGAATGATTCTTCGAGCTTCGTATGACTGGAAATTTGGAATAATCATTTCTCGGGCTTACACAGGAAGTTGAAAAGGCAGTGCAGGCTCTGGAAGGTTCAAAAGGCATACCTGATCCGGTAGGTTTCTCAGTCTCTGCAGGAAGGACAAATTTACTTCAATTTAGTTACAACTTAACATCAGTAATGATGACTGTCTCTTGAAAATGGAGAATAATAATAATAATAGAAAGCAACAGACAGGCTCAAGCTTGATTGAAGGACGGTGGCAGCTAATGTTCACGACTAGACCAGGATCAGCTTCCCCCATTCAGGTTAGTTGATGTTGCAGTGCTGACCATTTCCTTATGATTGTTGTTCGGCTGGAAAATGTGACTACAAATTTGCAATGAGTATTATTCCTTACTATTTCGCTAACCATATAGTTTATGCTGGTGTAGAGAACCTTTGTTGGAGTAGACTCCTTTAGTGTGTTTCAGGAGGTATATCTTCGAACTGATGACCCACGTGTCTCCAATATTGTCAAATTCTCTGATGCAATTGGCGAGTTGAAAGTAGAGGTATGTATGTGTAATATATATCCTTCCAATTCCAGAGATATGTTCAAGGTAAACTTTGGATAAGAATGCCTTTAATTAATGGGTGCTAAAAGATAATGTGAAGTTGCCTCTATTGTGTCAGTGTTTTGTTCCACTTGAACTTCCTTGTAACAGGACGAACAATAATAGGCTTAATATATACATGGCATGTAGATGGGCATCTGTTTGTACTAGTGCGTCATAAAATGGGAACAGAAGCTGGAGAGAGTACTTATTGCAGTGCATTTGTTTTTGAGTGTTTCCTACAGCAGAGTAACTCAGGTTATGAGATTTTGACCCTGCAGGCAATTGCATCAGCCAAGGATGGAAAGCGTATTCTCTTCCAGTTTGACAGAGCAGCCTTTTCCTTCAAGTTTCTTCCGTTCAGAGTTCCATACCCTGTACCTTTCAGGCTTCTCGGAGACGAGGCTAAGGGGTGGTTGGACACTACTTACTTATCTCAATCAGGAAATATCCGGATTTCACGAGGAAACAAGGTAAAACAGGATTATCTGTTGATTTGAGATTCCTTGCGTAATGCTCAAGTCTATCTAGCCTTCAAATTTCTTTACAGCTCTCTACTCCCTGCTGAGGGTTAAGTACCAGTAGTTGCTATGCTATAGTGCAGGGAACGACATTCGTGCTGCAAAAGGAAATTGAACCGAGACAGAAATTGCTGAGAGTCATTTCCAGTGGTCAACAAGTGAGAAAGGTTTGTGGTAGTAGTGGTAGTAGTATTAGTAGTAGCCACGTCCAATAAGACAGTTCAATTATTATTTAAGAGTTGAAAATGGAACTTATGTCATGGTATGATTGTAGAGTTTCATTTTCTTTGGACATCATTGACAGGCAATCGATGAATTCATTGCTTCAGATCAAGGTTCAGATAAAAGTGATCTGGATCTTGTTGAAGGAGAATGGCAAATGGTATGGAGTTCACAGGTAGTATTCTGGAAAAGTACTGTTTTTCCACTGATCTCAAGTTCACTATGCAAAGTCTTGTGGTTGCCAAAAAGTCCTCAGCTGTTACTTTTCTTCCAAAAGCACCAAAACTGAAGCTCAGACTTAATTCTGCAGGAAGAAACAGAAAGTTGGATCGAAAATGCTGCAAAAGGTCTAATGGGAAAGCAGGTAAATCTATTCAAGTTTTTTCAATTGTTTATAATAAGCAATCTTTTGCAGCATTTTTGCATGACAGGTTGACAGTAATAGCAATTTACTTGATCTTATGATGTTACTGTAGATTATCCGTTCAAACGGGGACATGAAATTTCTTGTTGACATAGTCCTCGGGTTAAAGTTCTCAATGACCGGAAAATACGTGTAAGTTTTCGTAAATGAAGAAAAATGCATGTTATTCTGTTATATGATCCAAAACAACATTTTAGGAGGAAAATCCAGCAAACTACCTAAATAGTTACACTTTGAATTTTGGTACCTTAAATTGTCACCGTCCGATTTTGATATATTCAGTTTGAATTTTGTACAATTATAGCACTCCGTTAGTTCAATTTGATGGGAACGTTAATTTTGACCAAAAAAATGGTACCTTATTTTGTGACCGTCTAATTTTGGTACTTTATATTTTTCATCTGTTCAATTTTAGTACTTTGTTTTGTTAAATTTGTTTGAGCCGTTAATTTTGATGTATTTAATGAGCATTAACGTGAATAGTTGTGGAAGACTACGTTAGACTTTAATAATTTTTTTTTATTAAATGTCATATTTACTATTCATATTAAAATTGATTTTCGATAAATTTTTGACTGACGGAGTATTCGATTTTGTTTAAGTACCAAAATTGAATGATCGCAAGATAAAGTATCTTTTTCAGTAATGACACAATTTAATGTACCTTTTGTGGTTTTTTTTTCCTAACGGCTCCGTTAATATTAAAAAACGGAGTACTGAAATTGGACAACATGTCAATTTAAGGCATCAAAATCGGACCGTTCCAATTTAAAGTACCAAAATTCAAAGTGTAACAATTTAGAATACCTTTTTAAAATTTAGCATGAGAGTTTGATAATCTGCACTTGCAGGAAATCTGGTGTCAATATTTATGATGTTACAATGGATGATGCGGCAATTGTGGTCGGTCCCTATGGTCTTCCAGCTGAGATGGGAACTAAATTCAAACTAGAATTACTGTAAGAAGCTTTAACCTGATCATGATTGCATGACTTTCCAGGACTCTATCTTTGTTGTGAAATTGTAACCTTTGCCACAACATTCTTGTGCAGATATACTGATGAAAAAATCAGAATTTCTCTGGGCTACAACAGAATTCTTTTCGTCCATGTATGTGTCGATGGTACACAGCAGAAATGATTAGCTTGCAGCAGGTCAAGATATAATAAGTGAATGTATCTTCAGATTGTATATAGCAACTTGAACACCAGACTGAATCTTGCTATCGTCTCGAAATGCCATCTCTAAGCTGGCAATGAAACTGTTTCTTAGTGTCTCGAAATGCCATTTCTAAGCTAGCTAGTGGAGAACACTTTATCAGCTGTTTGTATTTGTACCGACTCGACAAGCCTGACACCTGAATCTGAGAAACTCAACGTTAAACTTCATTAGCATGCAACTAGGAAAACATATCCCTAAAATTTACACCTCCTGACGCAAAGGTAATGGAAGTAACATGTGGAATTAAGTAGGCAACCTTTTTTTTTTTTTTAGAATAAATTAAGTAGGCAACTTGAGTACTGTTGAGATTAGGATAGGAACACTAGACAAAATTGCAAATTCAATCAAACTTAGCTAGCTGTGTTTAGTCTTTGCATCAATAATTAACTGCAATTTTAATTACATAATTAAACATTCGTCAAATCATGTCAAGACTTGGAGAAAGATCAACCCACTAGTGACTTGTTATACTCACATGACCCATGTTCCTTATTAATCTGTGAAGATTTTGATTTTTTTTTGATATAATTAATTACTTGAATCTATATGCTATATCGTCAAATACGTGACATGTGATTTTCAAATCAGCGGCAATTTCGTGTATAATAAATTACCTTTCGAAACTGGTACTTGTGCAAGGTTTATAATGGTATAACAAAATTGAAAAATCCAACATACACAAGTAAGAAAATTGGCTAAGTAATTGTGGTTTGTACGTTTTGTGTACGACTGAGCAGTGTAAATAGACCAATGTGTAAATTCAGGGGTTCGCACCATTAGTATATACAATATTACATGAATCTCACATAAACTTAAACTTTTATAATTTTTTTTAAAAAAAAGGTAAGACTTAATATAATTCAAGTAGGTATTTGAATTGAGTTTTGCCAAAATGTGTTTGACATCAGATTCAATAAAGAAAAAAAATGTTGCTACTGTAGCAACATTTGAGATTTGTAGGCTACTGCAAAAATACAATAATTGCATCAAAGTCATCTCATTTCAATACAGTAAATAATTACTCATATTACTATAGATTTTCAGGAAAAAGAATTACTCATATGCAGCTGGAGCAATTGATCGACTGCCTCGATCAAATTGATCATATGCTGGACAAAGATAAATCATCAAATGAAAATAAAATGAATTGTTGGACAAAAATAAATCATCAAATGCATTTTCGTTCAAGCTCCAGTCGAGAGACCGACAATTGAAAGACGTAGCAAAAACAAAAGAAATCTGGAGCAGTCGACAATTGATCGACGCAGTAAAGAACCTTACTCCTTCGATAAATTAGATGAAGGGTGGGAAAGCTATTAGCAAACTCGCCTGTGATAAAAATAAGTCGATCAATTGATAATTGCTACATCGGGGCAGTCGATCAATGTCGGCACCAAGGTCGTCGAAGAAGAAGAAGAATATCGATGAATGATACTGAATATCCAAGGACGACAAGAACAAGTGAAGAAGACGGCTAATTCATGGCTGGACAAAAAGAAGAGTTTGAAGAAACCGTTGGAGCCGGAGGTGACAGGATGAAGAAGACTGAAGAAGGCGATATTGTAAAGAAGACGGCAGTGGATAGAATTTGGGGATTTTTGGACTTGTGGGGAATGGTGTCATTTTAGCAAATGTTCATTATGTGGTTAATTGCAATAAAACCCACCAATCAATTGCAGATTATTCAACTCAATTGCATTACAATTTAGCTTCTTAAAAATAGTAGTAAGATAAGGATGAAGATGAGTACCAGATCAACTTCCCAAACACAGTAGTAAGATAAGGGTGTCAGATGCACGATGATAATAAATGTGTGGAAGTAATCAATCCATACAGTACATGACACTGTTTAATGTTATCATTTTTATTCCATCAATTCAATAATGCTAATCAAGTCAATACATCATTCAACATCTGGTTTCATTAAGCTGAACTTGCCTATATATAGTTCCATTTGCTGAATGAATTCTATACAAAACTGATCAACTCCCCATGGTGAAGATTGATTAGTGGTCATTTGTTTGTTATAGGATGAACTATGACGATTATCGTGTGTCCATTTTCGCATGTATTGTATTGTTTAACTTTGAATTCTTAATTTCGCTTGTTGTGTGTTGTAGTACTTGCTTAAGCTTTCTGTCTCACATGTGGTTGTAATTCTGTCTGAAATCGTATTTGCATTGTTTGTTTCGAAAATTTGAAATTAGTCAATGTATTTGTAATATGCGTGTCATTAATTTATCGTATCTCCAATTCATATAAATGCTAACATGTCATACAATGTCTCCACAATCGTGTTCGAATACATTATTCAATTATTGACGATTCAATAATATTTACTTCGATTATTCTGGAATATAATTTTATTATTATAATTTTATCTCATCGTAATAAATAAAAACATTATTCCATATACAAATACTACCAAACAACTTATTACATAATTAAACTAATCATAATATTCTAACAACCTTAAATATCAATAATTAACCACTCCAATAATCAAATATATTTTATCAAATTCCAATACCAATCACATCATACTTACACCAATCATTTATCTCTTACACAACCTATATAATAAACCTACAATATCCTATCCAATTACAATTCTATACTAATCACTGATTTTAACAATCCTACTACAATTTAATCGCTATTCATCCATTCAAACGGATTCAACTCCGATTCTATACCAAACGGTCACTAAATGATTCCAATGAAAAGGAAAAGAAAATGAAGGTTAGTGTAAGTGTAATTTCTCCTTTTATTTTAATGAAAAATGAAAATAGTGAAAAGGAACATATAGGAAAACCTAGAAGTGGTAAAACAATAAAAAGAGAAAATCATAACAAATTATTATATTTTTATAATTATTTTTACATAGACTAATATTTATTGAATAAAACATATTTAATCTAAAAATTAATATTATTATTATTATTATTAACATTGATCTATACATTTGTGTAAAAAATATTTTATTTATAACATTCATTATACTTGTATGTTAATATTTTTTTCTTAATTAGTAAGTTGTATATTTATAATTTATTTACCTATAAAGATAGATACTCACCACTAGAACACAAACTACACATATAATATTTACTAATACTTTGGATAAATTTAAACTAAATTACTCTATTTAATCTTATCTTTCATCCTCACAAATTTTTAATTTTTTCACCTTTTATAATTATTTTAATGTTCAGTTTTATAATTTCAATGCTAATTTGTATGTAATAAAAAACTATATGTTATCAAATAATAATATTAATTTGTACTCATATAATGTTTATTAAAAATAAAAGATAGAGAAGAAATTAATTTTAAGAAAAATAAAGAAATATCACAAAGTTAGCTTGTCAATTTTCATAGGAAATTGAAAATTTACCGAACATAAAAAAACAGGGAAAACGGTAGTTTCCCTACTACATTTTTCCAAGGAGTTTGATTCTTCACAAATTATTTTATTTTTCTTAAGAATCCCTTAAACCATGCAGAGTCTGAGGGTAAAATTAATTTGAGCATCCACACGTACTACTACATGTTTGTTGACATGTATATGGGAGTGTAAATGAACAAAAAGTTCATGAAAAGTTCCGTAAAAATTAAACATCGATCAATGCTCAATTCATATTTGAGTTTAACTGAACCGAACAGTTCGCGAACATGTTCGTGTAGATAACGAACCGAACACCAACAACCCGCGAATAAATTAAATATTTAATAAAATTACACTTTATGTTAATATTATATAACTAATAGTACTTATATTTATATAATTAATATATCCAATACATAATAGGTGGAGCTCAATATATATGAAATGATATTATAATTTTTTTAGTTTATGTAATTATTTTATGAAGTTTTTGTATTTTTATTGTATTATAATTAATTTTATGTATTTGACGAACCGAACAATCGACTGTTAACGAACGAACACGAACTTGTTAAAATATTATCGAACTAAACACGAACAAAAAGTTAAGATGTTTGTCGAACACGAACCGAACAAACAACTTATCGAACGAATGAACGGATAATCCTCTGTTGTTTTTTTATTACAGATGAACCCAAATTGAATTCCGGCGTTGACTCCGGCTATTATGTGGCATTATCTGCTTATGTGGCGATTATGTGGCGATTATGTGGCATTATTTCACCTAGGTGGATTAACAAAAAAAAAGAAAGAAAAATTAATGTTGATGTGGCTTCCTTCTTCTTCTCAACTCAATTTCTCCTCCTCCTTCTTTACTCCTGATAAGCCATGGAAAAGAAGAACTGGTGTGGTGGTGATGTCGACGGGTCTAATGTGGTGTGGTGGTTACGGCAGGAGGAGGTGGTGGTGGCGGACGGGAGTGGTGAGGGATTGGAGGAGAAGAAATCGAAGGGAATAGTTGATACGGTTTCCCGGCACCGATAAAACGAGAGCGCGGCCGGCCACGCAAAACGGTGACGGCGTTGTCAAGATCGTCGGGTATCACAAGAGGCGGCGGGGAAGGGACGAACGAATATGGAGAAGACGGGGGATTAGGGCACGAATTGGATATGGAGGCGGAGGTCTCTGATTTCGATCGACGTACGATAGAGACGATGATGGAGTCGGCTCCGCCGCAAATCGCTGAACGTATCCCTGATATGGGGATCGGGAATACTACATTGATTGAATTTATGGAACATGGGGATTTTGATGGTAGGATGAATCAGGTGAATTTAGCAACTGATATCGTCTTTCTGCCACCACCGAGCCATCTTCTTCCTCCCAGATCCGCCGCCACCACCATCCACCTTCACCCACCACCGTCTCCGACCTCAGTCGATCTCACTTATTCCTCTTCACGATTTTCTTCTTCCACCTGATCGCCCTTCCCCTCTGATCCACCGCTCCTCTATTCGACCGACAAAT
>JAYMSP010001815.1:0-28590 GCA_036897095.1 Plantago elongata | reverse complement strand
TGTAATGCAATTTCCTTCCTTTGTAGAATGTTGCACGTTAATTGTTCTATTTTAAAAAGATGGGATAATCTATATATAGTATGAATCTACTCTAAGACCCATTAATTTATGTGATTTTTTATTTTATTTATTGTTAATTAATAGCTATTATTAACTTGGTGAGAAATTATTTCATATCATTCTCCATCCATTTTGGAAGCTGCCAGCCATTTACATTTTTAAGTCAAAGAAATATTATATTGTGAGCACTAATTGCAATACTCTTCTAATTATGTGAAGTAGAAAACTGCCTTGATTTTAAAGGATACACTAAATCTGGCCCAAAATTTCATAAAAATAAATGAGTACCATTTAAGTACAGAGCAGCTTAAATGCATGTATATTCCATTCAAATCAGATCAGGGGTTTATAGCAATAACGATGGACATATCAAACAAATACAAGTTTCGTAGATCCATCAACGTCGTCCCCACTCTAGATCCGCCGGAAATACTTTATTTTGAACTTTCCTTACCTATCAAATCCATCTCTTGATGTTTTTAGCAATAAATTCTACACCAAATTTTGGTATCTCAATCTTTTAGTGTCAATTCCAATTAATTATACTTTGATCCATGTTAGTTCAACAATAACATACATATCCATTTTTTATTGAGTAAATAAATGATGCCAAACACGACCTTATTTTATCAATTTTAAAAGATATCACATATTCCTTTATAATTCAACTTAAATACTTTATTTTTCATTTTTTGTTAAGTACCTTATTTATTGGTTAATAAAATGAATTAAAAAATTATATGGTCTTTTTATATTTTCACAATATAATTATAATTTTCATAATACAAGTAGTTTTTTGACACAATTGCAAAATCCGAAATAATATCGGACCAAATTGAAAGTTTAATTAAAATGAAAAAAAAATTTGGGGAACGAAAATAAAGTTCAACCGGAACGAATAATTAGTTTGAATGTCGACAACTCAAGTTTTAAAATTAGATGGTTTCAAAATGGGGTCTCAAGCGAAGGCAAGCAAACCCTAATAATATAATAATTACAATTTGAACAGTGGATTCGAAGGTAAAATCAACTCTAAAAAAGGGATGAATATATTTTTGAGAACTCTATTTGCGTACTAACCCACACTATATGAAAAAGTTATTGGAAGAAAGACATCAGTCTTTAAAGAAAGGGTAAACACACTTAACAACCAGGATGAAGAGAGGGTAACAGAGGAAACATAACTAAAAGGTCAAACTCAATTTTAAATTATATTCGCTCCATTTATAGATTTACAAGAATTATATATGGACAAACTTAGCAATTTGGTGTACCATGTTCAACATATATGTAACTTTAGTTAAATTTAATATGTAAGAATTTTTGTAATTATATTGCTAACAAGGTGCACTTTTCTTTTCAGTGCCCATCCATAAAAAATTTACAGTTAAGTGTGCTTTCGCACGAACAGTTTTAGATATGGATGGCCAATTGGAAAGTCTCTAGATTCACATAGGAGTAAGGACAAATGACGCCGGTATAGTGGTGCCAACCACCTGGAGAGTTGCCTATTGAAACCCTGTTTAAGTTCAATTAGTATTGTGATGCATATGATGTACACTGCATTTTCATCAACATACTCAATCTTTCGTCAAACTCTACCAGATTATTTGTTGATTACCATTCTTGAGAATCTATTGTAACAATCAATGGACATATGTACAAGGATGACTTATAGGTTTACTTCCCATACTATTCTACTTATTCTAAAATCATTGTTTTACAATACTTGCAGCCATTGCAAAGGTAAGATGGAAGATAGGAAACTTGAAGATGTATGCATTAAAACCACTTTTGGTCTTAAGATCAAAACAATGATACCAAGGTAGTATCCTACAACAAAACAAATCCCATAATCAATAAGGAGTATTTTTTTAATTTTTTTTTTTGAAACGACAAAGGTTACTCGAACCCCCGACCTATTGGTTGCACGGGAAGTGTCATACGAACTGAGCTGCACTTCGTTGTTAATAAGAAGTAATTTCTTACACACTTAGCGTGTCGTGCAGGCGTGCACCACATGTTTCGACTAAAGGTAATTGCAGCTGGACAAAAATATGGAGAACAACTGATAGTCGTTCTTTTTGATGATATGGTGAAGGGCATGATAGGAAAAAAGACAGCTTCAATTCGTGACACTCTCATTCAGGTCATTTATATATTTAGATAAATTTATGTAAATTAAGTATGGATATGCATTTCAACGTTGTTAACGTGTACGTTATAAAGATGAAGATGCGATTCCTATGGACTTCCAGTCGATACTTGGCAAGGATTATTTGATAAGGATCAAGGTTGCAAGAGTGTATATATAACATTGTTAAGGGATTCAACGACTACGGTGTAGACTACTTGACTGATGATGAAACTACAACCCAGGGAAATTTTAGTTTTTCTTGATCTCAAGTTATAACGCCCGGTTTTATTTCTAGAAGGTAGCATCCGAACCTAAGAAGAACATGGGGATCGAACAGGTTGCCTCACCAGTTTCAACAAAAGGTCAAAGAGAAGCTTAGTGATGACACTACAATCATTGTTCAAGCAATGGCTTCGAGAATACACTCACTCCTGCCAAGTGCAAAAGGGTTATTAATGTGGATGAAGATGGTGACAGCCGAGTCAGAGTTCGTGAGTCATCCATTATTAAAGTGATGAATTGGTGCTAAAGAAGGAGAAGAATGCATGAGGAGTTGAAGTCTTTTAGTTTATTCTGATAATTTTCAAGTTGAATTCTGCAAGTTAATTTTCATTCCATGTTATTTTCCATTTGGTAGTAGGATTCTTCAGTGAGTTCCTTTGTCACGGTATAATTTACTTTAAGATTATTATTTTACGAACTTTTGAACTTTATTTAGAAAACAAACCACATTACATTGAAAAAATACTTTAATGAAGGAATAGTTCAAGCTCATGAACTTAATTTGAATATAAACTCAACTCTAAAAGGGGTTAATACTAACTAGAGAACTGTCTTCGACTTTCTATGTACTTTCTTGATGTCTATGACGGACTGGGAGGTGCGGACTGGCAACTACTCTCTAGGCATAAAACTCTTTTCGATTTTCTTTCTACTTTTTTTATCTCTATAACGAGTCTGGTGCCGGGGGGGAGGGGGGGGGGGGTGGGGAGGAATCAACTTATACGCTCTAGGAAGGATTTTATAGTCGATCTTCTCTGTACTTTCTTAATTTCCATGATGGGCGAGGGGTTGGAATGGATCTCCGTGACAGGCCAGGTGGGGAGGTTGGGTCTGCCACATACTCTCTAAGAGGGAAAACTCTCTTTTATCTTCTCTCTACTTGCTTTACCCATAACTGTGTGGATGAGGGGGTTGTGAAAAAAATCAATAGTAGCATGCGAAATTACGTTTGTAGAATAATAATATTTTTTGTGTATTTGTTGGGGTGGCCACATACAACTGCGGAGTTGTTGGGACAAACCTATTGATTTTGTTGTATATTTTTCTATTTTATTTTGGTTCGGTTTGTGAAGGATATATTTTTTAAAAAAACATGTACATGTTACTAATTAGTAGGTCGAATATTAATGGTAGGACCATATTTTAACATTTTCTATA
Source organism: Plantago elongata (assembly GCA_036897095.1). Lineage (NCBI taxonomy): Eukaryota > Viridiplantae > Streptophyta > Magnoliopsida > Lamiales > Plantaginaceae > Plantago > Plantago elongata. The sequence continues at coordinate 24,953 of JAYMSP010001815.1, read as the reverse complement.
GTTAGCTTAGACAAACACTCAATCATATAATATTGAATTAAGAAGTACTACAGACCGACACCACAAACTACGTTGTTCACATAATGATTACTTTATCTTCTCGAATAATTTATTTTATCATCCCTTTTCTATTTATTATTAGAAGTAAATTATACCGTGGCATCACCACGGGTTAGTACTAGTAGTCTCAGTGTTAGACTTCCTCCCTTCGACTGCGGGGGTGTAGACTATGTAATTGTATTAACAATAGAAAATTATATATATTAGACTTGTAGTTAGATTAGTCTTATTATCTTAATTAAATTAGACATAGCTTTTGATATATACTCTTAATTGGATCGTACATAGCTTCTTATTCTTCTAATTAAATTAGACATAACTTCTTATTTTTCTAATTAAATTAGACATAGCTTCTTATATTTTATATATACATACTGCGTCATTCTATCAATAAACACGATTGATTATTTACTATTCCCACAGTATAAATATACCTCGTAATTTTCATCTACTGAAATGCAAGTATGCAACTACTTAAAAAGTTGTAAGTAACTTGAGAGTCAATATCCGATCATCCGTGCTTAATTTTAGGTGAATTGTGTCAATCCGGTATGATTTCCATCAACTACACTACTGAAATCATGATTCATTAATTATTCCAATCAACTAACCGCCCTGACCAGTAGATGAGATCAATCAAACTACATTTGTGATCTCTTCAACAACTCCCCTGTTGCAAACTAGTAACCTTACTATTTTATTTTGTATCGGTACATTAAACTATCAACCGATTTATTTATAAAAAAAATGAAGCCGCGTTGAAGTATTGCTTAATGATCGATCAAAGTCATAACATTCGATTCTTCGAATACTAAGAAATTGTGAAAAGCAAAAGACAAAGCAAGATATTTTCCAGTCTTTTGCTTACTTGAAACATCCTAGAAACTGCAACACAATTTTCAACAAGAAAAGAAAAAAACTACAAAGAAAGATTAAGATCCAAGTCAAGCCCTTTTTCTTCCCGATTTTCTCGTGTTGAAGAAGGCTCGGCAGTCTCCGGTCCCGCTGCGCTACGTGCTGGTGCCACCCCGAAATCCTCGGGTCGGAACGTCGGACACCAAACTGCAGCTGCCGGATCAACTCTCATCCGCGTCCCCTCACTCTCTTGTTTCCGCATCATAAGTAGCTCACGGATTTCCCTTGAGCTTTTAACCAATCCGAAGAATCGCTCTATTTTCTCCTCTTCGTCTTCCTCGTCTTGCTCCAAACTGATCTTTCTCTTCTTGGTATCACAGTCCATGGTGCTCTACAATGTGGTATGAGAAGCTGAGAAGTGAGAACCAAGCAAAAGAAACAAAAGGGTGTTGCTAGCTTAGTTTATGGTGTTATGTTTGGCACTAAGGATGATGTATAAATGTTTGGCTCAAAAGAGATTCGTGTGTCACGGTGTGCATAAAAAATGGTAAAGCTTGTGATCACATATATAAGCTTTTCGGGAATATTTTTTATTTGTGGCACATTTTTTTTCTTTGTATTTTATAGCAAGTTGAATAGCACCTAGGTAAATAATTCAGCGAATTTCAATTTCGCCTGTTATATCCATTAGTCAAAGTTGACTTGTATAGCTAACTCCAGTTGGAATTGTCTATTCCAACACAACTCAGGCTAAGGACAAATTCTTCCCATACTATGTAAAGTTTGAGAATTCTTAAAAAGTTGAGTCGCACATGTAATATATAATAATATATAATTTATAAATATATAAAAGTATACATTATAGACGTAACACCATACCATTAATTTACAATATTATAGAACTCCCAAAACTCTCACAAAAATCAGAAATTCCACTAATTTTTGTAAAAGATTGTTACATTGGGGGTAAAATATATCAAAACCAACAACAATTGTGTCCAGTTTGTTTGTAAGTTGGAACTGTTATTGAGCACCCAGTCTTCTTTTTTTAATTCACTCCTCCCCCCTATAGTATACATGTTATATTTACAGTTAATATTTTTTTAACTTTTATTAAAATTTAATTTTAAACTGTAAATATAAAATATTCAATTAAATTACATAATAATCCGGATTTCATTTTGTAAACTTTTTATATTCTATTCTTCAATGTATACTCTACTACTCGAATTGAACTATTATATATCAACTTAAAAATAAAAAAATTCAACACACCAGTATGCTACTGATACACATTCATAGCAGAGTTTTATACCTCAACTCCACTTAATTAGTACTACTATTCGTTGACTACAAAACTCTAAGTTGAATTTCAAATAAAAATACAAACATCATATATACTTCTAACTTATGAAAATCTATTGTGGTTTATAGTAATACTTCCAAAGGTTTGCTTGGACCGATTCCTCCTTGATCTCATGAGCTTAAGGCTTTATTTAGCAAAACGAACGAAAAAGTTAGCTAGTAGATGATCATGTAATTTTTTCTTTAACAAAGTGATTTAATTAGTTTCTTAAATTAACCAATTAGCTTTTGAATTAACTTATTTGAGAAGCTGCATATTCACGTAATACATATTTTTATTAAATTAAATTTTAAAATTAAAAAGTTAATTAAAATGTTAGTAGTAAAAATTGCTTAACCTAAAATCCTGAGTTGATGCATAGAGTCAAGCAACCTTCAAATTTTCAAGTAAAGTGAGCTATTGGTAATCTGAAACTATCGCTTAAATTAATTTGGCATGCGAGTATTTTTTTTTATTTATAGGGCATGGAACATGTGCTACTAATTAATTAAACAAATTTATGAATTTAACTAATATAGTACATTGGGAAATTTATTAACCTTTGTGCTATAATAATTAACTAAATTAATTAGTGTTTCGATTCTTCAAATGCGGCATAACTTTAACCCATCCATTGAGTACTTTATTGTTATGAAAAGAATAATTGACATGGCCGGATCTAGATCTAAAACCAGAGGTGATTTTTACTCCAAACCGTATAACTAAAATAACGTACTTATTTATTAATCGAATTTCGCACATATAGAATATGATTCATTTTACATGAGAGGTTGTTCAGTCAGCTGAATAATAGTTTTATCAACGACTTACAATTATAACAATTAGGTACTATGATGTAAACACCTACCCTACAAGCTTATGTAGTTTTCTAGTACTTTTTCTTAGTCAGAATCATGATTCATGATTACTCTAACAATTATGATCATGTATACATTACATATATTGATTTATGACAGATTGTTAGTATCGGATTTAAAAAGAAAAACCATACACGACTTATATATAATGGTTCATCTTCATCCCTTCGTGTAAAAAGGGTTGTTTTTGAAATTTAAGTGGTTCGGTGCGAAATTTATCAACGAGACTTAAAATATAGTACTAATATAATTAAAATAATAACTTATTTTATAGAAATATAAACACATATATCATCATATACAAAGTAGACTGGAAATATAATTTGAGATCAGCATAAAGGTAAGAGATTTGTACGGAATATAAATGATTAAGATGAAGTAATGTAGGTAGATATCATGTTTAGATAAATGATAAGAGAGCAATAACACTGAGAAACCACCGTTTATCTTGGGAAATAGAAGAATTAAATGCATCTTTTAATGGATTAGGGGTAGAAAATGGTAAAAACGAGAAAGAAAGCTGAAGAGATGACACTTTGCAATTCAATTTTCATTAATGTAGAATAAATACAGTAAAACAAATTGGATATAGGTATATTGGGCCCCAAAGTTTTGGGGCTGGGGCGCTGGCCCCTTGAAAAGGCGAGGCCGGTGCGGTTAGATTACCATGCATAAGCTTAGTCGAGCCTGTCTGTAAATTACAGTTAAAAATTATAACGCATTATAATTTCAAGTTAAGTCTAAAAAAATTAAAAGGATAGAAAACACTACTAATATAAATAAAGTGTACTTCTCTTTTTTGAAAATCCTTATATGAGAACTCCAATGTTAAACATGCTTGCTCTAGAGTAATTTTAATTAGAATGCGTGACCAACTGAGAAATCTTCTAATTCGCGCACGAGTGATACAAAACTGTACAGAAAAAAGACTTATGTTGTGGTGGGACCAACATGTTACCCGGAAAACTGTTCATAAGTAACTATACCGATCCAAAAGGTTGGGGGCTCGACCGATTAATGGTCAGGTCGTTATAAAATTGAAATGATTATTAATGTAAATGAGTAGAATGGTGATTTATATTGATAAAAATACTAAGTTGAAGAGAAATATATATAATTAAAAAATTAATGATTCATAAATGAAAATTTATAAGTTAAAAGAAATATCAAATTAGAAAGACTTAGTGAAATGGAGGGTATTTGTCACGATGAAATAGTGATATAACACTCTAGCGTATTGAATAGGTGATTGAAAATGAAATGAAGTAGTTGAGGAGTCGATTTTTATTTATTTGTTTCTTCTTAATCCTTTAAACTCCAATTTGTGTATGAATAACCGAATTAAAATGGACTAAAATAGATTCTCTAGCGTTGACTTTGTTTATCAAAATTAGTTAAAAGATAAATAGTACCTGATTAGGTAGTTTTTTTTAATAAACTAACTTAATTAGTTTTAAATTAGTTAATTTATTTAAAAAGTTATGTATTTTTATAAGAAATTTATAAAGTTAAAAAGTTAATTAAAAATTTAATAGCAAGCATGACCCTTGTTAAAATATTGGTTGTCTCCATGCCAAAAAGAATTTTGTGAATAAACAACCATAACTACCAAAGGATTGGAGCGTCTTATACTATAGGTCCTTAGCAGGCTTTCATTTCATTATTTCAATAGTATGTGCTAGACCGTGTTTTCGATTAACTTACACCCAACGTTTACACTCTTACCCAACGTTTGCGTATTAATGACATCAATGAATGCACGTCACACGTCACATGTCAAGGAACATCATTAATAGTTATAGACTACTCCGCACGAAAGTCAATTCGACAAACAAATGTGTTGGAACATCCTAGTTAATAGGTGACGGGTTGATATATAATTCGAATTAATTTTTATCAATTGAAATGTATAAAACATATCATTTGAATTGACAAAAATCAATTCGAATTTTATATTAATCAGACTCTAAATGTTTCACACTTAATTTATTAATAAACCGCTATTAATAATATATTTATAAAAAAATATTTTTTAATTTTAAAGAGGTGACATGTTATCAAATTGTGAATATTTTGATTGGTTGTTGAATATTTATGTTGCATGCTATAGTATATTTATTCATCAAATTTGTGATTCTTAATTTTTGAAGTCTTATATGTATTTAGGAATGATCGTATTTGTGCACAAATATGGTAATTGATGAATTAATACGATATGGATACACACTGCTATTATATTGGCATAATCATCTAGAAAAAATTAACGTGTCCACCTGTATTTAAATAAAAAATTATTTTCATTAAATTATAATTAATAAAATATTCAGAAGAAAAATACAAAAGTTATACCGATATACATATTTTGTCGTCCTTTACAAATAAAGATCACTCTTCACTATATTTCAACCATTATAAATTTTACGTCTTTTAAACCCGTAATTAAAAATATATGTTTATAAATATATTTTCAATAATATGAGTGAGTCGTCTGAGAGATGATCTTATAAAAAGACGAAAAGAGACAGACAGACATTACAGTTATAATCGAAAACATTAAAGGTTTTACTAAGAACATCGATCATATAAAAATACATAGAAAAATAATATAAAAAGTTCACTAATAAACATTATTAATATTGCTTAAAACATTATACATATATCTAAGAGCATCAATCCGTCTCTCGGATCTCTCTTTAATACACGTCTCTCCTAAGACTTTGTACAATAATTTTAATTTTTTTTAGACACTCTTATAATATATTGAATATATTTAATAATATATAAAATAAAAAACTTCATTTAGATCGTCGGTGATGACCTATTGAAATGACTAAGGACGTGCCATTGTAGAAATTAGGAGAAAAGGGAAATTTGAGAGAGGAGAGGGGATACTGGAAGAATTGTTGAACAACTGGGCAAATCTCATTTTTCTGGCTACCACATTTAGAAATGAAGCCTTTTTTATTGATCCATAGTCCAAACAATATCCATGATGATATGAATTATTAAATATGAAAACTGTGAAACTAGATGAGAATTAAATATTCATACTTTGAATTTATGATTGGAGATAATATTTGAAATCGTTTAACATGATATTTGTATATTAATTTGTATTTTTTTCACGGTCCAAGTGTCATTGAGGGTCCGCGATATGTCGATGTTCAATCGAAGACCTCGCACTTTATTCTTTGCACGGCCCGAGTGTAATCGAGGGTCCGCGATGTGTCGAGGTCGATGTTCAATCGAAGCGCTCGCACTTTATTCTTTGCACGACCCGAGTGCAATCGAGGGTCCGCGATGTGTCGAGGTCGATGTTCAATCGAGGCACTCATACTGGTATTCTTTGCACAACCTGAATGTAATCAAGGGTCCACGATGTGTCGAGTCCCCCGAATTCTAACTTATGCTTGCACTGCAGGAGCCTCATTTCGTTCACAAGCACGGGTTCGAACATGCCTCGATCAACTACCGCACTCCGTTAGCTACTAACGTGGCCCAACATGCTCCATCTTTCACGAATTGGAGTCTACTGCTTCCAATCGACCGCAGGCAGAGCTGCGCTCGAACACAACTAACTTTTTCCCTCAAAATCTTGCCACCAATGATGTGATTTTCCATGCCAATTTCGTAGTAGACTATGCCTTCTAACTCGTTTCAGCTGCTTCTGGTCGAGAAGAGAGGATCTCTACTCGAAGGCTTCGCTAGAGAGGATCTGTCCGCGAAGGTTTCGTTTCATTATACGCAGAGTAAAGAGGATCTCTACATGAGGGCTATCTTCTGTTGATTGGGCATTGGGATTTACAGACCCGAAATGTCTCGAGCATATGAAACAATATAAAATGAATTATGAAACAAGTATTTATGTGGTTCGGCAATGTGCCTACGTCCACGAGAGTAATATGAGTTGATCTTTTTGATAGTGTTTCGTACATAATTGATAGATAGATGATAGATGTATATCTTGCTAGTGTGGTAATCTACTATATATATAGATATTTACAAGAGCTATTCTAGTGGACTTGGCCTCGCAGGGCTCTTCTCGCTCGCAGAGGCCTTTTTATTCGCTTGTAGAGGCCTTCTAGCTCGCAAGCGCGTGCAGCTGCCTTCTAACAAAGGTAGGTATCACAGGAGCGTGCCTCCTAGAGTTGGTGTTTCAGGGCATGCTTTTGACACGAAGGCAAGGATGATAGGAGCATGCCTCCTAACTCTGGTGTTCACGGACGTGCCTTCCAACTATTGCACTCGTGAGGACGACTTAACGAATGATTCCTTTATTAGTTCGCTTCGTCGATAATATATCTCATTACGTAGTAAACGTTAATATGAAATTTTAGAGTTGTGTGAGGTTACCGATCTAAGGCTACTCCATGTTGATGACTATGGTTTTCGAGTGGTCATATCACTATTAGTTACACTGAGTCTTGAAACATTCTAACGCCAACATCACCCTCTACCAACAGTTAACTACGATCTGTAGTACCTTCATCCCAAATTTTTTTTATATGTTAGGTTGATATGTAATTTTAAATGAAAAAATAAAATATATAAACATGAATAAATGGGAAAATTGTATACTTTTAATAGGTGTGTTTAGGTTTTCTTATCTTAATTTGATGGGTATTGTGTACGTAATTTTATATTTTAATAATGTATAAAATTTATAGTACGAATGAAAATAATAGAGTATAAACTCCGCGTAATATTCAAGGGAGATATAAGTCAAAGTAAACTCAACTTTCGAAATATGAGCTTCCCATAGTAATTACATAACATCTTTCAAGAAATTACCTAAGAAAAGGTTAGTATATACTACAATATATATGTGCTTGCGGCCTTGCGCAAAGACGATCTGATTACTAATGGACTAGAGCTCAAAGACGATCTGATTACTAATTGACTAAATTCAATACTTTTATCTAACATATATTTACATTGAATCATAGAACCTAAGATCATTCAAAACATCCATGATTAATTAATTTCCCAAGTGACTCATTCATGGATTTTGCAAAATGAATAACTAAAACAATCTAATCACGGGAATGAAACTTAAAAATAGTACTAGTAAATTACATAAGTTATTAGAGTAGAGTAACTGCTTGGTTTTTTTAATCATATTTAATGATAGACGAGTCATGATGCGTCGTGGTGACATGATGTCGCATCGTCGTGTGTTTTTTCTACAGTGCTAACGCGTCGTTGGCACATTATGAATTTTTTTATTTATATTTTTATTTACATATTAATCATATTCTAAGGGTATTTAGATGTTGAAATAAACACAATATTATATTTTTTAAAATCGTTTTATAATTTATTAAGGTTCAAAATTAAAAAAAAAATATTTTTCTAAAACTATATTTTAACATATTATAATAGTGTTTAGAAGTAAAAATTAATAAAATTGTATTTGTAGAGGTCGTTTCGCAATTTTAAGTTTAATTAAGAGGAAAAATAAATTTAAGATTGAATGATTCAAAAAATAGTAAATAATTGTCTTCATTTGTAGATTTCGAAAAGACGAATCCGTTATTAATTTTTATTTATTTTTTACATTTTTATTTTTATGAGTCATTCGTATTTAAAATTAGATAAAATGAAAAAAGTTAAAAAAATATATATAAAATAAAAGGGGGGAGAAGCGAGCGTTGCAGGAGCCACATCGCGTGGCTCTACAACCTCCATTAGAGGTGGTCTTAATCAGTTGTATGTGTTCACATATTATTAATTAAAGACTAAAAACAAACAAACTAGTACAACTAATAAGTAAAAGTCGTTGGTCAAGTTGTCTACCAACCTCGAAATTGTCGTGTTCCGGGTACGTCATCGTGGTGTAAGTGTAACCATGTGTCATGGTGCGCTCAATTGCAGATGATATCATCATCTACACGTACTTACCTACGTAATTAACATAGACGTAACGCAATTGCTCTTTATTTAATTGGCGGCTTCTTACCTCCACATATTCCCGATCGACCATAAATGCTTTCACAGCCCATGTTTTTCGTTTCTCACGGGAAAATAATCTTTTTTCATCCAATGAGGAGACAGGAGTTTTTCAATTTTCACTTGAGGAATTTTCATACCGTTAGAGTGAACATCTCCCCAATTAAATTGAACATTTTATAAAAATAATTCGATCTCAATTAAAGGACCACTTAAATTCTATCTCAATCAGTCCCTTAATATTAACATATATTCACCCGACCATGCTGCCATATAAATTAAATGGAAAGCTCACAGGACATAAAACATGTGCCCAAGTAAACAGCAGCATGACAAAATATTAGTAACTTGTGATTTGAATTTCTGACAAGTCCAGAATTTATCAATATACATTTTCATCACAATTTGATATGTAAAGTGTCATAGAATATATACTAGTATCAAGCATAGTTTTATTCTTACAGTGTATTTACAAATGCTTATATTAATATTTTTTTAACTTCTTCTATCAAAAGTTAATTTTAAGTAAAAATTATTAGTATTTGATATATGATATTAAAAACAGCTTAATATTATAAAAGTAGAAATTATAATGTTTGCAAAAATTGACTTAATTAGTTGTTTTTAATTGAAAAAAATTCCATACCCGTTGTAGAAGCAATTGTTGGGTTGCTTGCTTTTGACGATTACATTTTTTTCAGAGAAGTTGCAGCAGAAGTTTTAATTTAAAATATTAAAAAATTAATTTTACCACTTTAAAATTCAAAAGCACTTTTTTAAGCATTTGCAAAAACAACCTTAAAACGATCAAAATTTTATTAATAATACATCGTGAGTACAAGACATGCTCCCAACGGAAACAATTATAAAAGAAATACCACTCCCACACCAAAGATAAAAGAGTTGGAGCCAGTTCTCAACCAAAGCTCAACATACTAACCAACATACGCCAAAAACTCAAAAGAGGACAAAGCCAAGATGCAATGCCTCAATAATCCTAAGCCAAAAACTAGAAATAGTCAACAATACTTGGGTGTGTATTGGTTTGGAATACGTATCCATCTACCCTCACAATATTAAATTCGTTTTTTGGAATAGAATCTAGATACGTCCATACGATAATGGTGATGCCGAAACATCATAAATCCACTCCGGAACCCTCAAGATATTAAAAATTATATCACGGTGGTCTAGTTACTTGAGTTAACATCACGAGACTCCTTAGAGCATACATAATACTCCTCTCACCGAGACTCAAGATTAAAAAATACAAAATAATTTCAAGATATTGAAGATTAAATTACTATGATTTAATTTTTTGAACCCTCAATATATTAAAAACTAGATTATAATGGTCTAGGTACTTGAGTTAAAGTTACGGGGCTCCTTAAAGCATATAAATATACTCCTCTCACCTAAACATAAGAGTAAAAAGCAAAATAACTTCAAATATTGAATATTAAATCGTATTAATTTAATCCCTGAGCCTTTCAGATACAGTTAATTTTTAGAACATTTAATTTTCCATCAATACTAAATGAAATATCTAACCTACATAATACTGTTAATATTCTTGCACTATTCATCTATCAGACACGTTCACACCATTCTTTAATTGTTGATGAATAAAGTCCTTCATTTTTTTAAAAAATGGTTGAGGGTCAATAAAGTCCCTAGTGAGAGAAACTCTAAGAAGTGTGAGCTTCTTTTAACTTCTTTAACCTATAACATACTCTTACAAAACCACCAAAAATGTGGAACAAGTTTAATAATATATGAATAGATGCAAAACCATAGAAAGGCCCTTTTTACAATTCCAGGTTTTGTTGATCTAGATAAGAAAAAAAGGAGGTGCATTTTAATTAGCATAATTATACTTACGTGTCATCATATTGACTGTCCCACAAGATGTGCATTTGATTACAGCATCATCAGAAACCCAGGAGCTGATTCACATGGCATTTAAATGGTCATTTGAATGAAATTTTGATGAAATTGCATTTGAAATGAAATTAAAATAAAGTATTTAAAGTATATTTTAAGCCAAATCATTTTTCATCGAATCAAATTAGGGCATTTAAATGCCGGCCAATAAGCCCCAGTAATCTTTCCCTTCATTAAAAGGCTTTATCAAATTCACCCGTTTAGGAACAAAGCCTTTCCTCTTCTCTGTAGATTGATCAGCAATCTTTCGAGATTCAGAGGGCCTGTTAGTTGCACACATCTACTTATTGTGAACGGAACTAGAGTAAAATGTCGAAAAAGTACTCTAAGTTGTGACATTTCTAAAAAAGATACATTGAATTGTTATTGTTCAATTTTGATATCTTAAATTGATATTATATCCAATTTAAGTATCTCCTTGACACGTAGCAGTTCAATTAAGTGACACGTGTTAATTTGAAATTTTAAAATTTTAATGGATAAAATCACAAATAAAATAAATTTTGACAATTTTAAATTTTACCACATAACTTTCAATTATTATAAATCAACCCTCCTATTTTGTAAAATCAACATACAACATGGTTAAAAGAAAGAAGAAAGAGGTGAAAAATTAATTTCAAATTACAAAAAAAAGTATAAAAATTCTGAAAAATTATAAATTTTAATTTTAATTAAATTTATATATATTAAAAATAAAAAGTAATTAAATTAAATTATAAAAAGGCGGGACACGTGTCACTCTCTCATAATTTATGTGTATAAATTGTTTAATATAATTTAAAAATATTTTAAAAATATAGAAAAAATATTTCACATTTTAATATTTTATTACATATAAAATAAATAAATAAATTCAAAAATTTAAGAACGTGATTTGCTACAATAAACATTTCAATTGGATTCTTGAATTTTGTAAGTGATTCATCCTCGACGGAGCACCCAAGCTGCCGAATCTGGAAGCTCAAGGACGTAGTTTCCATCAGACCGAATCTGAAAGCTCCACGACGGTGGAAGAATTCAACCATGGAAGATTTTATTCTTTATTTCTTTATAAATTATTTTCAATACAGATATATTTTTATATGTGTAATTTAGTAATATTGTCAAAACTTAGGATATATTTATAATTAATAAAGACGATCGTATTTACGTTTAGGTCCACTGTATTTCTATATTTTTCAATGTGACACGTGTCACGTAATTAAGCTTTCATGTGTTACGAGTTATCAAAATTGATAAGGATTTTGGTATTGGCGATTCATTACGTATTTCACATATTGGCACTCACTCTATCTCGCCCAATCTTAATTTATTAAATGTGCTTGTCGTCCCACATCTGATCATGAATCTTTTATAAATTAGTAAATTGACTCGTGATTATCCTATTGATGTTTTGTTATATGCTAATTCTTTTATTGTTCAGAATCGTCAAACAGGAACAATTCTAGCCAAAGGACGACGTGAAGGTGGTTTATATTTACTCGAACATAGTCATTCCGCCCTTCTTTCTGCTATCAAAAATAAAAGTCTGCGAGGATCTTTCCAGCTATGGCACCATCGCCTTGGCCATGTGCCTTTTCCTATAATTTCATTATAAAATAAAAACATGGACATCTTTCAGTCTCGTCCCTGCTCCCTTCTTCAAAATTGTGTACCCCTTTATCAATTGGCCAAGAGTCACCGTTTGTCTTTCCTATTAATGAAAAACGTTGCTCTCATGTTTTAGATAAAATTTATTGTGATCTTTGGGGTCCTGCTCCTATTGTTTCGAATGATGTTTATCGTTATTATGCCATTTTTATTAATTATTTCTCTCGATTCACTTGGATTTATCCTATGAAGCTTAAATCGAAATTTTATAATATTTTTCTCAATTTCCGTACCTTTGTAGAATGTCAATTCTCTTGTGCAGTCAACATTTTTCAAAGTGATGATGGAGGTGAATTCACAAGTCATAAATTTCGACATCATCTCTTTCACCATGGCATCCTTCATCACATTTCTTGCCCTACACATGGGCACAAAACGATCGAGCTGAACGCAAACACCGTCATATAACCGAAATGGGCTTTTTCACTCTAACATGAAATTTGGATTTTGGTGGGATGTTTTTCATACTGATGTTTACACAATTAACCAGCTTCCTTCCAAGATCCTTAACCATCTTTCCCCCTTGGAAACCGTTTTTGGCAAAACCCCCCATTGCACAAATTTTCATCCTTTTGATTGTCGTATTTTTCCGTGCTTACGAGGTTAAGCACCACATAAATTTTTCACTCAGCAGTCTCCCATGCATTTTTCTCGGTTTTAGCACTTCCCACAAAGGTTTTTGCTGTCTCGATCCTTCATTAAATCGTGTTTACATCACTCGTCATGGTTAATTTGACGAAATCTTTTTCCCCTTTGCAGCCAACTCCACTCCACGTCAATCCACTGAACTGGACTATGATTCTTTCACTGATCCACAACTTGAGCCCATTATCTCCAAACCAGCCCAACAACAATCAACTACCTGCTCTCTTTGTCCAGCCGCTTTCTACCATCCTCCTACTGTATCGATTCGAGCTCCCATTCCTCTGTCTGCTAATCTCGATCCTTCACTTTCTCCGCCTACTCTGTCACCGGAGACCTCCCTCTCCTCTCCAACTCTGCTCTCTTCTTCACCTCCGCCCTCCCCTGCTCCTTCCCACACTCCCTCACCCACTGTCGCTATCGTCCCTAGGACTCGCGGTCCTTCCCGGTGGCCTCATATGCCCCAGCCCAGCCACTCTATGCGAACACGTGCCCAAGCTGGCACTTTTCGTATCAAATACCCGGGCCTCCTTCCCGAAATCATTTCTCCCCTGCTCCATGCCTTAGTAGCTTCCCAGGAACCCAAAACTTTTAAATCGGCGACTCGCCATTCCTGCTGGGTTCGGGCTATGCACGAAGAAATTAGTGCTCTTCGGGCCAACCAAACCTGGGATTTGATTCCTCGATCCCCTTATATGAACATTTTTGGCTCCAAATGGGTATTTTGTACAAAATACCTTGCTGATGGATCTGTTGAGCGCTTAAAAGCTCGTTTGGTCGCCCAAGGTTTCAATCAGGTTCCCGGACTTGACTTCACGACCACCTTCAGTCCCGTCGTCAAGGCTACTACTTTTCGTGTTGTCCTTTCTATTGATGCGCTGCGTTCTTGGTCCTTACACCAATTCGACGTAAAAAATGTGTTCCTTAACGGTTTTCTTAATGAGACTGTTTTAATGGAACAACCTACGGGGTATGTTGATCCTCGCTTCCCGGGTAATGTCTGTCGTCTCTGCAAGGCTCTCTATGGCCTTAAGCAGGCGCCTCTCGCCTGGTTTCATAGACTCCGCCGCTTTTTTGATACACTGGGTTTCGTAAGTAGCAAGGCTGACACCTCCCTGTTCATTTATTCCAAAGGCAGTACCCTTTTTTTATCTTCTCGTCTATGTCGACGACATAATTCTGACAGGGAATGATTCGGCTCTTATCGATCGATTTATTTGCAGACTCAACTCCCAGTTTGCTATAAAAGATCTTGGTCGTCTTAATTATTTTCTTGGGCTAGAGTTAACTTATTCCACCGGTGGTCTGTTTCTCAGTCAGACTAAGTATGCGCACGATATACTTCTTCGAGCTGATATGCTAGATTGCAAACCCATGACTACACCGATGATTGTCAAACAATAACTTAGTCTTGGCGGTTCTCCTTGTGCTGATCCTACCAATTATCGATCCCTTGTCGGAGCGCTTCAATACTTAACTACTACTTGACAGGACATCTCCTATGTCGTCAACACTGTTTGTCAATTTATGCAATGTCCCACTGATACTCATTTTCAGGCAGTAAAGCGTATTTTACGCTATGTCAAGGGTACAATGGACCATGGTTTGGTATTCACTAAATCCTATTCTCCGAATGCCCTTGCTTACTCGGATGCTCTTGGGCCTCGTGTCCCGACACATGTTGCTCTACCTCGGGATATTGTACATACTTGGGTCCTAATCTTGTTTCATGGAGTTCGAAGAAGCAGCCAACCATATCTAGATTGAGTTGCGAATCAGAATATCGTGTCTTGGCTAATACTTCTAGTGAGGTGGTTCCTGCACCTCCTGTCCAACTCCGCTTTGGGACAACAAGTCTGCCGTTTTCATAAGCACAAATCCAGTCTTGCACAAACGTGCCAAACATATTGAGCTGGATTACCATTTCACTCGTGACTTGGTTCTTTCGGTTAGTCTTCGCACCCAATTCATTCCGACATACCTCAATGTTGCCGACGCTTTTACAAAGAGTTTGCCCAAGCCACTATTTACTCAATTCAAGTCCAAGATGTACGTTCGATCGAATCCTACGCCCAGCTTGCGGGGGGCTGTCAACGGAACTACACCAGACACTCCTAGTCTCTAGGCTGTTAGTAAACGTAGTGCTAGTAGTGATGTTAGTGGAGTAACTAACTCCTAATTTCTTGCTTCTGTTGTAACTTATTCAATGTATAAATATACAAGCAGCCACCACACTTTTGATTGTGGCTTTCAAATCTTCTCTTCTATTAACTTACACTTATACTATACATTTATAGCAGTGACTTGTATAAGGGTGTTGATAGTATAAATGTTACTGTCAGGGACGCGTTGACGACATCCAGGAATCAGGGACTCCTGGACTCCATCTGAAAAACCCACAAATCAAAGTAACAGTACACACTTCCAGTAACAAAACCAGGTCTTCGTTTGATTTACCATGAAGTTGCAAGAGATGTATTGAGTTTTACGTTCTACATTACGAATGTGTGCATTTTGAACAAAAGAACGCAGAACTCAGTTTTACACGTGTCAAGATAGAACAGACTGAAGTGGACTGCATTTTGTAAAGCTTGCCATTGGTGTAACAGTAAGCATATAAGTGGTCGAAAGGAGAGTGATGAAACATAAGGTTGAATTGTCAAAAGCAAAACAACAAGTTCTCATGTCATATAGCAGATTTAATAAAAGAAAACAAGTGGATGATCGACATCTGCTAGATGCATCAAACATACTTGTGTATTATCGAGAAGAGAGAACTATAAGAAAGAAAAGATTTGTTGTCCCACAGGGGAAATATTTGGAAGGAAATTAGTGTATAAAATTAGTAGTTAATGACAAAGCAACATAATCCATCTTTGAAGGATTGTACATCTGCAGCCCAATAAATAGTCTTGTGGACTAAATTGCGAGGCCGCAAAATAAGCGAAACCCAATCCAGATTTAAAGTTTATAAGTGCCGGGTTAATTATGGGCGTCGAGGCCAATGTTTTAATTGAGGGCTTGAGCATTGGACCCTTGTTTGAAATCTCAGTGGGAAACCCAACCTGGATTTAAGGTGGGAAACCCGCCTTTGCGTCCCTCTCAGTGGGAAACCCAACCTGGATATTTAAGGTGGCAAACCCAACCCGAATTTAAGGTTTGAGTGCCGCGTTAATTATGGGCGTCGAGCCCAATGTTTTAATTGAGGACTTGAGCATTGGACCCTTGTTTGAAATCTCAGTGGGAAACCCAACCTGGATTTAAGGTGGGAAACCCAACCTGGATTTAAGGTTTGAGTGCCGGGTTCATTATGGGCCTCGAGTCCAATAAAGAATCTTGTAGACTAAATTGTGAGATAGGGCGCAAAATAAGCGAAGCCCAACCCGGATTTAAAGTTTGAGTGCCGGGTTAATTATGGGCGTCGAGTATCGAGCCCAATATTTTAATTGAGGGCTTGAGCATTGGACACTTGTTTGAAATCTCAGTGGGAAAGCCTTTGCGACCTCTCAGTGGGAAACCTAACCTGGATTTAAGGTTTGAGTGTCGGGTTCATTATGGGCCTCGAGCCCAATGTTTTAATTGCCGGGAGATCTTAAATTAGGTTTACGATCCCGAACCAAAGTTTGGCGACCTTGAGGGCTTGAGTGTTGGACCCTCATTTGAAATCTCAGTGGGAAAGCCTTTGCGATCCCCTCGGAGATTATAACAACTTTTTTACTCGGATACTATGTTTAACTTTTTCTACATAGCCTGTTTTTTCCTCATCTCCATCCGGAGAAATGCCTTTGCAACTCTCTCAGAGAGTATATTTAGCTAACATTTTCTACAGAACTTGCTTTTTATTCGAATGAAAGTCGAGCCACTAAAAACGGGAATCCGAAGAAAATGAGGAAAAGTGTCAATTTTAATTTAACAGGTACATTATGAATCAATCATAATTATTTCCTAGTCATTTTACAAGAAGTGCACCACCGTATAAAACCCCATGTAACCTAAAGTCGAACAAAATCCCATTTAATGTAATCTAGTGTCTCACATATGACTACTGAATATATTTTAAACCCTCAATTTATGTGAGGTATAAGATTTCCCAGAGCCCTTTTCATATATTTTCATATAAGTCAAATCTTAGGAACTTTTAACACAAATACAATTTGTACTTTTGATGCTAATTGGAATAATTCTGAGAGAGTTTTATATAGGTTAACAATATTTTCTTCTGCATAATAGATGCAAACCTGGTTGACCAGATTCTCGTCTGTAAAACGAACATTCTTACACTTACCTTTTAGATAAATCAATTATCACAATTAAGACATCATGAACAAAATATGCTCAACTAGATTCAAAGCAATTACTATTGACTAAGATAACATATATAGTATTGTACTTTAATGAGTTATGATTAGTGGTTATGGGTGAATGTATGTATTTAAATGTATATCATACTATATTTATTACTTAAATAATATTAATATGTATGGCAGCATTGAATATTTTAATGTTATTCGGTAAATTATCGAAATGATTCGGACTGAACCTCTCTTATCAGGTAGGGCAAATCGATCCACGTGGAATAGAACCCATTTAAAGTAAATCTTTGAGATGATCAACAAACAAAATTATACATGTATTATCAAAGTCTTATATTTGTCCTCTTACAAAAATTTGTAAAAGTATTATATATAATACAGAGTGGATTTAGATTCCCCATTGGTCTACCATATTTTTGTTTGATCCCTTTTCAATTTGACCCACCTAAAATTTATTTCTAAATCCTGACGATCCGTTCCTACACCCTGACCCTGAAAATCCCGTTTTGGATCCGTAGGTGACCACATGTATTTATTATTGTTCAGTAATCTAGTAGAGCTTTAGAAGTTACAGGTCATGCTCAGCCATGAAAGTTGAACCAAGTGTCTAGTGTGTACGGTTGGAGTGATATGAGTTCAAGGATGAAGTATTGTGGTTTGTAGTTATACAAATGTTATCAATCAAGTCGTTGTAGTATAGTGGTAAGTATTCCCGCCTGTCACGCGGGTGACCCGGGTTCGATCCCCGGCAGCGGCGCATCTTTTTAGAATTTTGTCCCATTTTCAGAAACTTAAAGGTATTGGATTGTAGGATATGAGTCTTTTAAGCTTTAACAACACAATCTTCGAACAAACGGGATTATAGAAAGGATACAAAATAAACTCTCAAATTTGAAGGAAACAAAATGGAGGATAAGGAACAATGAATCGAACAAGAAAAAGAGATGGAGATTGGTAAACAAAAGGTCCAGACTCCTAAGCCCCCTTTTACTTAGAACCTTGGGAGCTTGCATTCTCTGGGAAGGCCGTTCGGGAATCTATAAGCTTGCGCACAATAGTTTGAGATCATATATTTTTGTTGCACCCAACGGATTCTGTTCCGGCCTCTAGCATCCAGTCTCTGCGTTTGCCACACCTGGGTGCTCATTGTTGCAGAACCATTGCATGAATTCCAGGTTCCGCTCACGATGCAAGCATTGGCATTGAAATTTTTGTAAGTGGCTGTGAATGGAGCCATGGTCCAGTCGGTTTTCACACGACCACCCTGTGTTGCCCAATCATCCGCGTTCCATATGCTGGCATAAACTTTCATTGGTTGGGAAGTTGGGAATGCAACTCCGAATGCGTTGTTGTTGTTAAACACTCTAATCGGAATGTTGTCTACCATCCAACTGCAACATGGAGCAAGGTAACAATAGGGTCAAGTTACTCCCAATTAAATTTACAAAATATCATTTCATAAAGGAATCGATTGAGCTAATTACTTACATAATATTCTGCGAGTTCCACAGGATGGTGTAAGTGTGGAATGCGATAGTAGGATCGAACCAGAGGCGGAATTGTTGTTCCCTGTTGCCTATACCTTGGACAAAGACATTGGTGTGTATGGTGTAAGGCTGTCCTGAAGAATTCCCAAGGAACTCAAAGTCGATTTCGTCATGAGCAGGTCCTAGAGATGATAACTGTCATTACATGATCAGAGGCACAGCTATTAGTAATTAGTTCATCAGAAAGTCTAAAAGTTATGCAGTTATTTGCAGACTTATAGAATGTTAGATATGATCAACATGTTTATTCTTACGAAAAATGTGGTAACCGTGCCAGCAGAGTTACCAGGCACAAGCTTGAGTTGTACGTCAAACCTCCCACGTAAAAACTGATTCTTAGACTCCCAACCGCACCCAGAAATATTATCGAGCATCATTGACAAAAGCTGACCCCCGTTCTGTATCTGAGCACGCGATCCACCCCATGTTATAGTCGCATCTTGATTGAAATTGCCAGCCGATGCTGCATGAAACAGGAACGCAACGACTGTGACAAACATGAGCATCTCAACAGCACTCGCCATATTCGAAGGCCTTCAGAAGAATTGGAATTGATCTGTAGTGCTGACTAGTGATATATTCTGGGAGTTCTTGGCAGAGTATATATAGGCAGATTTGACATTCTAATTTCTGTACAATGAGAGAAATGCAAGAGAGTACTTTGTAATTGAAATGAATTAACAAATGCATACAGCTAGCTTTGATGCACAAAAATAGACTAACATTCTGTAATACACTGTATTGTAAATTTGATGAGGATTTTATTATTTCATTTTTGGACAAGGAAAAGATAAAATACTAATTTGATGAGTTCTTGTATAAGCGTGAAAGCACGACTCCAGTATTTTGAGACAGTTCGTGCAATTTGATAATTCATAATTGTGCAAGTGTTGATTATAATACCATATACTACAAAACCTCGAAAATATGCAATGCAATAATCTTTGGGAAAAACTTAAAGAAAAGTATTCTGAGTTGTGATATTTTTGAAAAAGATACATTTGATTGTTACAATTTGATTTTGATACCTTAAAATGACAATGTGTCCAATTTAGGTACTTCGTGACACATGCCAGCTTAATTAAGTGACACGTGTCACATTGAAAAATATAAAAATACGAAGGACCTAAACGTAAAAATGATCGTCTTTATTAATTAGAAATAAATTCTAAATTTTAACAATATTACTAAATTACCCATATACTATTAAAAATAATTTATAAAAAATAAAAATTAAAATCACTTACAAACTTCAAAAACCCAATTGAAAAGTTTATTGTAGCAAATTACGTTTTAAAATTTTTGAATTTTTTTATTTATTTTATATGTAATAGAATGTGAAATATTTTTTTATATTTTTAAAAACATTTTTTAATTATATTAAACAATTTATACCCATAAATTACGAGAGAGTGATACGTGTTCCCCCTTTTTAATTTAATTATTTTTTTTACTTTTATTTATTTCTTTATATATGCAAATTTAATTTAAAATTATAATTTTGTAGAATTTTTATATATATTTTTTGTAATTTGAAATCAACTTTCAAATTAATTTTCCTCCTCTTCTTCTTTCTTTTAATCTTCATTTATGTTGATTTTATAAAATAGGGTTGGTTTATAATAATTAAAAATTATATGATAAAATTGAAAATAATTAAAATTTATTTTATTTGCAATTTCATCGATTAGAATTTTAAAATTCCAATGTGACACGTGTCACGTAATTAAGCTGCCACGTGTTACAAGGTATCTAAAATAAACTAATATCAACTTTTTTTCTAATTAAATTGAACTTTATATTAAGAGAAAAATGAAAATTGAACTTTAAACATAATGTCAACTTAAGGTACCAAAATCGGACGGTAACAACCAAAAATACCTTTTTCGAAAATGTCACAACTTAAAATACCCTTTTCAAAATTTTCCCAATAATCTTTGGCGTATTGTTTGAGTTATTGATGTTATATCAAGAGCACCAATGATAAGTATTGCTCGTGTAAAATAGTTAGTTCAAATATAGTCTCCGTTTACCATTAATTTTTCGATTAGATTTTCATTTTTATGAATTTTTTTTGATAAAAGGATTATTATGTGAAAGTGCAATTTTTAAAACAACTTAGTTGGTTTAATAATCTAATTAAATTAGGCTACCAGCTAATTTTGCAGAATGGAGTTATAAAACACATTTCCTGAATATATGACATGCTCCAAATGTACCACTAGGACTAGTATCGGCAAATGCGATATGTTGTTGGGACTTGGGAAGATCATCTCACAGATTACACGACGATATAACAAACAACCAAGATGATATACGGATTATCAAGTCATAATTAACTGAAGCTTCCTGACAACCCAAAGTCCCAGTTTAAATAACGCGATTAAGGATAGATACTATACGAAATTACGAACTATAACCTTTTGGGCCTCTTGATTACAACACATATAGTATATAGTCTGCACCAACAGAAGATATCATGAGGCCCATAATTTACAATTCTTTGTCCGAGAACATGAATTCATTAATTAACCGGATTACATGCTTCTCAAACAGACCTATCCTTTTTATTTGGAGAGGCCCATAAACATTTCCTAAGTTCTCAGAATATAAGTTTTATTAAATATTTTATCATTATAATTTTATATAATAAATATTACTCCCTCCGTCCCATCAAACTTTATACATTAGAGTTGCGCATAGTTTTATGCGAAAAGTTAAAGTAATAATAAAAAATGAAGAAGGTGGGGAAAAGTGTACTTTTAGTGGCAAAATGTGTAATTTTTATGTAAAGTTGAGATTGTTTATTATTTGTTAGTGGTGGGGTAACTTTCTTTTTTAGTGATGCATGAAGTTTGGTGGGACGGTTAAAAATGGCAAATGCATGAAGTTTGCTGGGATGGAAATAGTAATTGTTAGTAAAAGTTGAAAACCACGAGATCGGGAAAAATCGACTAAACCATAGCCTAATGAAATAGGAATTAAATTTATTAATATGATATTATATTTAGGCTATATTCTTTACAACAAAAAGTTTATTGATTTTAATTCAATTTAATTTTGCTAAATTATAATTTATAATATTACACTTCAGTTCAGTAAATTTTAGTCGAAGAGAACATAACGATACTCACTCATTTGCCCAATGGATTTTAACAATAGATGTAAGGATTAGAAGTTTAGAACATACTACTTCGGGAGCTAATCTTGCTTAAAGCATGAGTATCTTTGGCTACAAGAGGGTAATTCAAAATGGGGTGGAAAATTAAAAGTGATTGATCAAATCCCTATTTTGAATAATTCCTTCAAAACTGAAATTTCAAGAACAACATACTTGAATTTTAATTCATGTGAAATGTGGATTATCATTTTGTATCGGTCTTGGACATTGAGTTATGCAAGGTTGAAATTAAATTCTGAAACTGGAAGTCAATTGTTGAATACTCATATCTTCATCTATGCCCATGAACGAGACTGTCGAAATTAAGTGGTAATAGCTTAAGAAAGTGATAAAATTAATAAGATGTAAGCAAATGTCTTAATTACGAGTTTACGTACACGGACGGATTAGTGTTGTAATTAATGAATCTAATGTTGTTTTTTCTGGTGCCGATGAACTGTCGTTATCATTTTCATCGGTATAGATTTTCAATTCCTTAAGACATGACACATATCATTTTAATTAAAATTCAACTATACATGATGAGTTAATTATGATAATAAGATTCATCAACATAAATTATATATCTCTCAACCCTACTTACTCATGATTATCAAAATCTTACTCAATTATTTCCTCCACTTTATTTTACTTTGCGCCACAAAAGATTAGGAGATACGTGTGATAATGAAAGATTGGAGAGACGGATTAATATTCTTAATTATATGTTTATGTTTTAAACAATATCAATAATGTTTATGAGTGAAGATTTAATATATTTGTTTTTATGTATGTCTATATCATTGATTTTTTTTAATTATAAATATAATGTTTGTCCGTCTCTTTAGTAGTTTTATAAAACCGTCGCTCAGAAGATTTATTCTTTCTAATATTTATCCCTTAGTCAGAAATATGTAAGGATTTTTTGAGTTATACCAGAGAACACATTTTACCCAATAGGAGAGACTACTACAATTCCAAGCATACATACGTTAGGACCTTACTTAATTATAATAAGTATGCCGTAATGAGTGAGTTTATCAAGAGCTTTTCAGATTTACTTAGACCTAATTTACTTAGAGAAAGAGAAAGACTTAACTCCGTGCAAACAAAATTTATGAAGACATTAATTCTTTCTTTTATTTAACTATAGTTAATTCATATATGATTTATGACAATGGAACACTAATTGAAACATAGAAAGTGAAATTGAATATCCGGATTGCATTTTCATTTTGCTAATGATAAAAAAATAATTTATGTAGGTGGTTGTTTGATTTCTTCTTTTACTTTTATGTGCTTTTTGGGCAATTAAGTAAGATTCCTTGATGATTAGGTTAGACTTTAGCAAGGCAATCAACTTGAGATGGGAAAGCGATATGCAATTTGCAATACAATAAGCTGTGTAAATCATGTCCTTTTCTTAATTTATAAACCTACTTTGCTATTTTCATTTCATCATTTAAATAAACTACGAGTCGTATTTAAGTGATTGTCATGTCGCTCCAGCAACAAACTCCTCACTTAAATTGAAAACTATATACATAAAATATTCAATTTTAATTGGACATTCAAATTATATTTCAATTAGTCTCTTAACTAGACTGTCATTCAGACTACACGTGATCAGAGATAATAAGCAGCCAAATATTATTAAAACTCTGCGCAAGAAATAAAATAAAGGTGCGTTAGGAAAAGGGCTCACATTCAACAACGTGACTACAATTATTATAAAAATTCTGTCTCTTTTATATATGTAGTTTTTAATGTAATACACGATGTATGTGCTGCGAAATTTAGCAAATTCTGAGCTGTACATGTTATGTTTATGAGTTCGTGTGTGAAGAAATCAATCTCACTACTTTTTTGGACTGTTTGTTGTGATGGCATGGCATGACATGACATGAGAACTCTCTCATGGGAGGAGAGTTGTTGTAAACCAAAGCTAGCTACCAAAATGCTTGCTTTATGTCATCATCTACTAATGATTTTGTCCATAATGTTGTTCGATTACTTTACTTCATTCTGCTGAAAACAAATTAAGATTTGAAGGTATTTGATTCATGAAA
The DNA here is from genome assembly GCA_036897095.1 of Plantago elongata. NCBI lineage: Eukaryota > Viridiplantae > Streptophyta > Magnoliopsida > Lamiales > Plantaginaceae > Plantago > Plantago elongata. Next base: position 538 of record JAYMSP010001815.1, on the reverse strand, counting down.
AATGCACTACATAAGTTTATATTTTCCCAATTTCCGAATAATCCATATTTGTAACGTCATACGGTAGTAAGTTAAACTATCATTTCATTAATAGGTCTTACGAGGACAGAAATATATCCATCTCATATAGGTGGGCTAGTGTTATACATTTAACACGATCTCTCACGACCATATATCAGTTAATTGGCTTTGTATGTTTAATTATAATAGACATCTTTCAACAAATCGAATTTTCATCGAATAAGCACCAATCATCAACTTAAAAGTGTTTTGATACCATATTAAGATGAGTTATAATCTCCTTAAAAAAACTTATTTATTAAGGGTGATTTCAAATTGTATAAGTTCTTGTCTTCATAGTCAAGATCGTCATAATCAGCTTAGCGAAAGTACTTGCGATCCTTGAGATTGAGGTTAAGACCTGCTCAAATGCTAGAGTGGGTGTGGTTAGAGCCGATTTGCCATGTGTTAAATGGGACAAAGACTTTACTTGAGAGAGATTGAATGGTCTACTATATATATATATATATATATATAT
>JAYMSP010001814.1:0-28605 GCA_036897095.1 Plantago elongata | reverse complement strand
GGATTAGACTAGAGAATTGTACCCCGCATTAAACAAGTTTATCAAATTATCATTTGTGCAATTTTACTTGCTACACTACTGTAATTCTTTTCTCCCTCTTCTTCATGTCAATTGCTTCACTCTTTCTTCTCTAATCATGAATTGCTTGCTCTTGTTTTTGGTTTGATTTAATTTCACCTGCTTCTCTATTCTTGAATCCTAGTTCAGTTCATTCTCAGGCATCTAATTTACTACTCCATTCGTCCTATCCGTCCTAACAGCATTACTTAAATAAAGTTACCCATCATTAACAAATTAACAAATACTGGAAATTCACCGACAGGAAGAAGACGTAGAAGACAATCGCACAACACAGTCCCCGACAGCACTCAATCGCGAAGAAGACGCCGACGGGAAGAAGACGAAGACGCGAAGAAGACGCAGACGCGAAGAAGACGGACACAGGAAGAAGACGACGGGGAGAAGGAAGAAGACGGAGAGTTTTGGCGAGTGGTAGAAGAAAGGTAATTGTGGTACTGTAATTTTCCCAATCCAAGTAAAAGTGAAAATAATTGCTAAGGCGGTGTTTGGTTTGTAAGTAAAGTGAATAGGAAATTAAGCTGATCAACGTTTTTACGAATTTATGGACCTGGATGTAATTGTTAATCTCATATGATTCATATGCAACGTAGACATCCTGCAGAGTTCCCTTTGTAATTTTCCCCTAGGAGAAAAAATTTTAACATCCTATAACTAGGTGCAAAAGGAAAAGATATATATGGATTTTACCTAAGACCGGTAAAACAGTGATGTCTAAATGAAGGCATAGTATTAATGATACAACTGACAACAGCAGGTAAAACTAAAGAATGTGACCTTGAGCTAAGGTCATGAACTTAGAATAAGAATTACTACTACTACTATGATAATACTATGACAAGTTGTTACAATCGCATAGGTGCTGAATTAGCACCCAAGAATCTAAGGGAGCACCCTGATATATCATTTCTGTCTGCTGAGCTTCAAATCCTGGGAAAAATCTTGCCGTGGTACACCTTATTTGTAGCTTTACTTGCTTAAAGGGGACGTGTGCGTCTGCCGCTTGCCCTGCCACAAAGAAGAGCATTCTTTGGGATTGGGTATTCGTCTCTCAACGAGGTGGATGTGGTGTAAACACGCAGATAAAACTGTTGTCCAAGGTATTGTCTAGCCCAGTACTCGGTTCTCACGTTCCACATTCCCACATTGTCCAGTGCCATGTAAATAGCAGTCCATGAGTTGGGATAAACCTACACAAGCACAAAAGAAGAAAGTTCGAGTGCATTACCCTCCTGTTTTTCATTTACCTGCAAGTCTGCAACAGACATGTATAGCAAATGTTCTGTGCGTTTACCTGAACTGTGGAACGAGCAACAGCATCTCGGAGATTGTACTCGTTCCTACTAGCTGATGCCCACTGCCCTCCATCCATTCTGATAAAATCATTATCACAATGTCAATATATCGAGATAAGGAAAACCCGGTGCAATATATGTAGTGTGGTCTTTGTTAGAATGCTCACCCTACTACCCAGAAAGAGTAGCCGGCTATGTGATAGCTCTGGACTATATCTTCAGTGTTTTCAAAGATAATTTCGATGAATGTCCTGTAGTCAGAGTTCATCACTGATGTATCCTGGTAAATCCCACCACCAGTAGGCACATCAGATATACTCCCGGTGTGGAAAACTCCATCTATCTTGAAGTAGTCAGCAACTTTTAGTGGTGTATCACCAGGCACGAAAGAGACACTGTTGATTGCATATCTCTGTTTTCCGTTTACTTGTCCAGCCGAGCTAGCAAGCCTGATTGTTCTCGTGGTGTTTATCATGCCATAGTGGTATGAACCTTGCGGATTCGGTCTAGGTCCACTTGCTGTAAGATTCGTCCTGAAACGCATGAATGTTATACATGTGTAACAGTGTAAGTATTTGCAAGAGCTTATACTAATTGTAAAATGATGTACTAAGCAACAAGATCAAATTGTAGTGAATACTACAGATGTACCTGAAGGAACGAGCCTGGTTGAGTGACCAATCGATCTCAATGGTTGGTCCACCTGGGAGTGGTCCTGAGGCAGGACGACTTGAGCCTGCATAACGAAGGTATCCAGTAGTGGTGAGTGTTGGAGTTGTAAAACGGGATGAGGCAACTATGTAGTAGTCCTGAGAGATCTGGTCTGCCGTTACAAGAACTGACATGCACTGTCCAACATGGATGTCAAGGGAAGAATAGCTTATTTGCATCGTGTGTGTTCCTTCCACTTCAACTACTTTCATTTTGTGTCCTTGAATACGGAAGTTCAGTGTGTTCTGCAAGCCAACATTGCATATTCTAAACCGGTAAGTTTTTCCTGTTTCAAACACACACATGACCAAGTTAAGGATAGTAACTCAAACTCATGTTTCACCTCAGGGATGAAAAAATGCTAATGTAGTACAAATAGAGTTGAAGTCCTCTGGTACAAGAAAGTTGCACAAAAGAAGTTATACCATTTTCAACGGTGAAAGAGGTGGCGTTAGGACCACGTCCATTGATCAGAATACCATCCGCTAAGGGTAACTTATTGCCCCCATCCAAAATGCCCTGCAACACCTGCATTGCACGTACACACATTGTCAGGACATGTAACAATCTACATAAACGATAGAGAAATTGGAACAAGAGATGTGACCATTAGAAGACTGAGACTTACAGTGTGGTTAGACGTGTACCAATCTCCAATCAGGACACTGAAATCATCAGCAGGATTGTCGAAAGGGACTGGGATTCTGGGCCTACTTAAGATCTTGATGCTACCAAAGCCACCAGCAGCCTTGTGGAATGCCAATGATGGGAAATAGAAGAAGCTCCCGATTTGATCCTTCATTTGGAGAATATATGTGAAGTTCTGGCCTGGAGGGATTGGACATGTTGTCCCGTAAACCCCATCCTCGTACGAGTTCCTTCTGTTTTGGACTCCGTTCCTACAATTTTTGTTCAGGTCACAAGAACGATTCATGTTTGTGAACAAACACCACCATAACTTATTGTTGATGAGTAGACAAGCAGATACTACACACGCCAGCTGTATGTATGTTAATACATGAAAACGACCAGATTGCTATCCAATATGCATCCCCATTTTGAAATCTATTCATAAAGAAGTGAGATACAATCTTTCTAAAGTCATTAAGAGTATTTGTATCTTATACTTAAAAATAGTTATATAAGATGTCCAATCTTATACTTAAAAATATCAATTCATATTGTAAAATTCTTGTATGCATTTTGATTATTATTAATAATAACATTGGTGTATTATAAATTTAAGATCTGATCTACAATTAATATATATCGAACTGAAGAATAAATACGAACAACCCCAAGTGGATATGACTAGGAAAAAGGTCCAGATCCTGTCAAACTCTAACTCGCTCTCATAATGCAAGAATCCATGTGCCTGCATTAGTTTTTTTCATTTTCCTTCTGTAAACCATGTGATGTGCCTTCTTTTTCCAAGAATGGGCTTGAAAATATTCGTGCAATTTATTGGCTCTATATTACATGATATAAATGTAACCAATTTGATCTACAACTAGTAGTATTGTACCATTTCAATATCCACTATTGAAATTAAGACCGGATATAAACGTAAATGAGGTAATTAGAAAAGTATGATTATATTCTATTCCACTGAACGAAAAATCACTGAATTTGTATTATAAAAATAAGTACTGAACTAATAAAATTTTAAACAAACAGTCGAAGTGAATTGCTAGAGTTGGCAAGTGTTAATTCAAAAGTTAATGGAATATATTTTAAATGGAATATTTCATTTAAAATTAAAATTGAAACAATTCAACATAAACAATACAAAAATTCGAATCGAATTGATACATCTCAATTTTAATTTTAAATCAAAAAGTTACTAAAAGTTCAAACCAATTTACTTGTCATCAACTTGCAAGCTCAATAAGTTTATGTTTTCTTCAATTTAAATTCAGTTTAGCTTAATTTAGCGTAGTTATAATTTATATATTATTTCAAATCAGTTTAGTTAAATTTAATTCAGTAAATTTCAATTGAAGAGAACATAAATTAAATTTCAATTAAGACAATTCCAGTTACGACAATTCAAATGAAGTCCTATGCGAAACAATCAGGGCTAATTGGCATGGCACTTAAATGGCTATTTGAATGGAATTTTAGTGAAATTGTATTTAGAATGAAATTGAAATGGAGTATTTAAAGTGTATTTTAAGTCAAATAATATTCATCGATCCAAATTGAGCGATTTAGATACTATTGCAATTAGCTCCACAGTCAATATCCACTGGTATCATATAAAATGTGGAAGTATATATATATTAAAGAAAAAGAAAGCTAAAATCGTCCTCGATATCGGTAATTTATGGTACTTTATGGAGGTCAGGTCAGGTCAGGTCAGAAATCAGAATACGTAGAATTGAGTTTAGCCTGGCATGTGCTTTACAACTTGCAACGCGTCTGTCTCTTTAAATTCAAAATGCAATCCGTCAATTTTGACTCCCTCTCTATCACCATTAACTAATTCAAATTATGTACGAATTTATTTCGGACTTAGGTGGCGAACTATGTCCCTCTCGGTTACGATCCTACACACACTCAGCATATTGCTATGTTGTATAATTCGTGCATCCTTACAATAAACCCGACTAATTGGTAAACAAAGTGTCACTGCTAAAGCAATCTTCCAATAGGTTACACAAGTTAAGCATTATCCTCAAGCTTCATTCTAGCTAAAACGAAGAAGATCTACACTTGATTGAAGTGCAATCTAGATCTGAGAGTTATGTATATCATTAACTACTTTTTATTTTAAAACTTGCGTCAGACCAATACGAATTTAATCGAGGAACAGAGGGAGTATTTTATTCACCAGAGAGAAGAGAAAGTAGATACTAGATCCGAGAGATTTAACTTATAAGCCCAATGGTAACTGCAGGTAAAAAATGGAAAAAAGGAAAAAGAAATGGTGATTGGTTCATTCAGTAATTACCAGTGTAGAAGAAAAGGCTGGTCCAAGCTGTTATACACATTGACAATGATATTGTCATTAGTCACCGAGTATATCTCCGGTCCTGGAAACTGACCATTTATCAATATACCCTGAAACACACAACAAAATCATACAACACATTCTGGTAATTAATGACTCGTACAATTACATCATTATCTAAAAGCTCAAGCTTGTAGACAGTCGATCGGGGTTTACAAACCTGTTGGGGGACGCCGAGGGGGTAGATGGTGCCGTAAGTGACATTCCACTCGAAGAATCTGTATGGATCCTCTGCAATTGCAACGCCCAAAAACACTAACGAAACCGCTAATCTAATTAGCGTTGCCATTTTCAAGCGTGTGTTTTGGTTTTGGAGACAGTAAAATTGATTAGGTGTTGGAATGAAAAAGTAGATTTGGAATGGTTGCTATACTGTGTCTGTGTGTGATGAAGGAGGGAAGATGGAGAATGAACATGTACTATCCAGTATTTAAACTTATTTGCCCTTGAAAAAGACTCATGTCTCTGTCTTGTCTTAATAATTAATACAGAATACCATTCTACCTATGATACTACTAGTATTTCATTTACTAGTTAGATTAATTGTACAATGTACTTGTACATCGGTGGTAATTTACTCAAATATTAAAACATGATAACTATTATTCATTTTACAATTATGTACAATTTAATATTTTAAAATTGAAGCTTAAAATCTATTTTAATTTTAATATTTTTTTAAATTTAATTATTCATTTAATTTTCTTTTCTCATTTACTTCAAACGTTATTCTTGGATTGATTTTAAATGTTGTTAATTAATTATAACAAAATTAAACTAGCATCTTTTTTTTATTAATTGACCTCATGGGACAATCGTAGGGATGTTCATTAATTTAGTTTACATCAACTGCGTTTTTAAGTGTTTTCTTTTTTACAAGCTTGTTTTTTCAAAACGTGTATTTCTTTGTACTAGTGTGATTTTTAATTCAAATAATATATCTTTAATATTTTAGAAAGTAATGTATAATTATTATATTTGTATTAATGACATAAAAAATAAACAACAAAAAGGAAAAGAATAAAAAGGAAAAGGAAAAGAATAAAGGAAACAAAAGATAATAATAAAAGTAACATAATTGGCACTTGGACAAGTCACAAAATTTTGGGACTCATCCCAGCATATTATCGCTGCAACTCGCGTCGGGACTCTAGTAAAATTCCAACGTGAGTTTCATCAGAGTTGCAACTCTACTGGGGATGGGCTTAATATTGTTATTCCAAATGTTTATGTTTATAATTTATCTAGATTGAAGTAGTACTTTTCGTATTACAAAATCATCATTTTACTAATGTTAGTATAAGCAATGTTTGTTCATTTCTAATTAAACTATTTATTTATGTAAAAATATGCAAGTGAGAGAATTCAAGAATAAAGAAGAACAGAGGACGCCGATATGATTCGAACACTTGACCTCCTACATTTTACACTTGTACCTTACGCATACTTACTTGTACAATTCTGATAGAAACAGTTAGAGTAGACAGCTCTATATATATTAAGCTTCTCTTTACTTGCTTTTCCAGTTCATTTTGATTTTCAATACAAAATACACTACATATTTTTTTTCTTAACATGGTATCATCACGCTAGTGAAAATCGATTCACAATCTTTCAAAAATCATTTCCGCAGTCTCTACGACAATTTGCTCCGATTGTTTGGTCTGTTTGATTCAATCAGCTCTGATTGAATTTACTCTGAATTTGTTTGTTGTCAATTTGATATTTCTCAACCGTTTCTTGCAATAGCAACCGTTAATAATGGAACTTCTGAGGGTGTTAATCCGGTTCCTCGTCGTAGTATTCTGGACAATTCTTTGTCTCCATACTATATGCAGTCGAATGATTAGCCTGGCATTGCACTTGTATTGGATCCTTTGGTTGGAGCTAATTATCCTTCATGGAGTAAGTCAATGTTAATGGCATTATCAGTAAAGAACAAGGTGAAGTTTGTTGGTGGATCGATTCGTCAACCGTCTGAGATAGACACTCCACAACTCTTTGAAGCTTGGTCTGGAGTTAATAATCTTGTGTTAGGATGGGTTTTCAATTCATATTCAACTGAGATTAGTAGTTGTACTTTGCCTTCGACTGTGTCTTATGAATTGTGGGCTGAATTGAAAATGCTTTTTACTAAAACTGATGGTTCAAGAGTTTTTCACCTAGAAAAAGCATTGATGAATATGCGTCGAGGTTCTTTATCTATTTCTGCATATTATGCTACATTCAAGTCGATTTGGGATGAGTTTATTGCTAATCGCTATGTTTCAAGATGTACCATGTGGTGGTAGTGTTGATTTGATTGCTCAACAACAGATTGACAGTGTTGTGAAGTTTTTAGTAGGATTAAATGAGTCATATGCTCATTTTCGTAGTCAAATAATGATGCAAACTCCTATTCCTAGTCTGGTTAGAGTTTATTCTATGTTGAGTGCAGAAGAAGGACAGAGAAGTCTGCAGAATGCTCATATAACTACAAGTCAAGAAGTTATTGCTATGTGTACTCAGAATAATGGAAATTTTGTTCAGAGTAATGGTTTGACTCAAGAGGTTGTAGCTTGTTTAGCCAAGAATGAATTCTATAAGGCAGTAACAAGGAGAAAACTAGGCCTAAATGCATTCATTGTGGAATATCTGGGCATACTGTCAAGATTTGCTACCAAATTATTGGCTACCCTCCAAGTTGGCAAGGTCCAAAGGGGAACAGGAAGAGTAAGACTAATATGAGTACTCCTGCACATGCTCATGCTGTTGTTGCAGACAACAAATTTCGGGATGATATGAGTCCTGAATTATATGCTCAGTTCTTGAAGGTCACTCAGTTTCAAGCTCAATTAGTTAATCAACATTCGCCTACAAGACATTCGTTGCACTGTCTATCACTGATGTTCCTTCTACTTCTCAAGATCCTCAAGTGACAGGTATGCATTAACTGCTTCTTCAGCTTATGCATTATCTTGTATGTCTGATTATATTGTTAGTAATGTTAAGAATGCCAAATGGGTACTTGACACTGGTGCAACTGATCATATGGTGTGTACTGATTCTTATTTTACTTCAAACATAAGAAATATTCATATTGACATATCTTTACCTACAGGTGATAGCATTATTGCAACTAAAATTGGTGATATACAGTATTCTGATCTTATTGCACTGCATGATGTTCTTTATGTACCAAAATTTAGTTTTAATCTTGCGTATGTAAGGCATTTAGCTGGTACATAACATCTTGACAGTAATTTTTCAACTAATCATTGTGATTTGTATGATCAGGTATAAAAGAAAGGATTGGTTATGCTAGACCCACTAATGGACTTTATCAGTTACAAGCTCAATGTCCTGGTGTTACTGCTTTTGCTGTTGAGAGTTCTTCATTAGATACATCTGCCTTATGGCATCTCATACTAGGTCTTAGTCATATAGCTAAAAAAAATTCTATTCCAGAATTGAAGATTAAACATTGCAATAAAGTTGCTTTTCAATCTTGTGACATATGTCTTCTGTAAACAAAGAGCTTACCATTTAATGAAAGTTGTCGTGTTTCTTCTAATGTTTTTTTTTATCTTATACATGTCGATATTTGGGGTCATTTTCATACTACATCGTATTCAGGACACAAATATTTCTTAACTATAGTTGATGACAATTCGAGTTGTACTTGGTTATATCTTATGAAAACTAAGTCTGAACAAAAATTCATTTACTTCATTTTTATAATTTAGTGTTGACTCAATATGGCAGCAAAATCAAAAGCATCAGGTCTGCTAATGGTCCTGAGTTCAATTTGTTAGATTTTTATTCTTCACTAGGTATTTTACACCAAAGATCTTGTGTGGAAACACCACATCAAAATGGAATAGTGGAGAGGAAACATCAACATCTCCTACAAATGGCAAGAGGTTTCATGTTTCAATCTAAAGTGCCTTTAATATATTGGACTAATTATGTTATGAATGATTGTCATGTCATCAACAGGCTTCCCACTGATGTTCTTTCTGGAAAAAGTCCATATGAGATTCTATATAATAGCAAACCTGATTATTCCTATATGAGAATTTTTGGTACTCTTTGTTATGCATCTACATTGAAAGCTCACATAACCAAATTTGATGCCAGAGCAGTCAAGTGTATTTTACTGGGATATCCACTGGGATACAAAGGTTATAAGTTACTTAATCTCAATGCTAATCAGGTGTTTATTTCAAGGCATGTTAAGTTTGTTGAAGGCGATTTCCTTTTCAGAAAAATCAGTCATATACTCCCATGTTTACACCTGTGAATGATGACATGCATGACGCTGATTATGATATTACTATGCACTAATGGTTATCATATTAGTAATATTTATGCGTCCGAATCACATGATTTATTATATAATGTTGAACTTGCAGAAATTGATTCCTTATGTACTTCTTCTGATAGTCATGATTAAGGTAGTTCATCTTCTATTATTATACCTGAACATGTTGATCATGGTAATAATGTATAGGTGGATCAACACTACAATGATCAGAATGATGGTTTGAGGAGATCAAATAGAACTAGAACTGTTTCTTCACATCTTGGTGTTTATGATTATATATTACCTCCATCACTTGATCATAATGCTAATTGTGTGCAAAATTCTCAAGTGAAATATCCTATATCTGTTTATTTGTCTACTGGCATACTTTCTATCACTCACAAGTGTTTTGATGCTTCAATCATCATTGTCCCTGAGCCTAAAACATACAAACAGGTTGCTAATCATTCTGAATGGGTGGAGGCAATGCAAAGTGAGCTTGATGCACTGGAAAGAACAAAAACTTGGCAGCTAGTTGACCTTCCACCAGGCAAACATTGAATAGGCTGTAAGTGGATTTTTTAAGTGAAATTCAAAACTAATGGATCAATTGAAAGGTATAAGGCAAAATTAGTAGCTCAAGGCTACACACAGGAGAATGGTGTTTGACTACTTTGATACCTTCTCACATGTGGTTAAGTTGACCACTGTAAGGTGTTTATTGGCTATAGCAGCTACAAATAATTGGTTCCTTCACCAGCTAGATGTCAACACTGCTTTTTTGCATGGTGATTTGGATGAGGAGGTGTACATGACACCACCTGCAGGTTATCTTAAAGCTTAGTCAACTCAAGTTTGTAAGTTGGTGAAGAGCCTCTATGGATTAAAAAAGGCTAGTAAGCTAGTTCTTTAAACTGCAGAGTTCCTTAATTACCTTGGGTTATGTACAATCTACTCCAGATACATCTCTATTCACTAAATCAGTCGATTCTGACTTCACTGCACTTCTTGTATATGTAGATGATATTATACTTGCAGAAACGATATGAATGGGATTGGAGATAGCAAGAACATATGCATGTATTAATATTTGTCAACGCAAATATGTACTTGTTTTGCTCAAAGACACTGGATACCTTACATCTAAACCAGCTCTTACTCCAATGGATGCTAAAACAAAGCTTGTCAAAGATGACAATGATTTATTATCCGATCCACAAGTATTTAGAAGATTAGTTGGTAAAATGATTTATTTGAATATGCAAGGCCTGACTTGTCTTATACATTGCAGGTATTGAGTCAGTACATGAGTTTCCCTACAAACAAAAATCTTGAAGCTGCACATCATGTTCTCAAATACCTCAAGCAATCTCCTGGCTAAGGTGTTTTCTACTAATCCACCAACAATTTTAAGCTCAAAGGCTTCTTAGACAATGATTGGGCATCTTGCTTAGACACGAGGCACAGTACTCCAGGACATGCCATCTTCCTTGGTGATTCACTTATTTCCTGACAATCTAAAAAGCAAACTACATTCAGCAGATCAAGTGCATAAGCTAAATATCGTGCTATTGTTGTAGCTACTTGCGAGGTTTAATGGTTAAAGTTCCTACTGAATGACTTCAAAGTTCCTCATCATGAGCCCATCCAGCTTTACACTAATAGTCTCTCAGCATATCACTTGGCACATAATCTTGTGCAACACCAACGCACTAAACACATGGAAATAACTGCCATCTCATCCAAATAAAATCTTACAAGGAGTCATTACTACTACACATTGGCAGGCAATATGGATCAAATTGCAGACATGATGACTAAACCTCTTGCTTTACCCTTATTTTCTCACTTTATGCGCAAGTTGAAAATCATGAATATTCATTCCCAACTTGAGGGGGATGTGAAGATATGCAAGTAAGAGAATCAAGAATAAAGAAGAAGAGAAGACGCTGATATGATTCGAACACTTGACCTCCTACATTTTACACCCGTACCTTACACATACTTATTAGTACATTTATTATAAAAACAATTAGACTAGACATTTCTATATTCGTTGAACTTATCTTTGTACATTATTACTTTTTCAGTTCATTGTGATTTTCAATACAAATAAACTATATTGTAATTGATAGTTTATATAAAAATAATTATTAATGGGTACTCTTCTTCCAGATTTTGAAATTGTCTAATCATCAAATCTCAAGTCGATGTATTCGATACGGTTATTTACTTGTTGATAGTACGGGCATAGTTATGACTTATGAGTTCATAATTAATACCGCGTAATCTTACTACAATTAGAGACAGATGTATCGGATGTTTGCGTGTTTCCTAGTTAATTTGTACACACTTGACACCAGGACAAATTTCACATAAGTTCCTTGTCATTTTGTGGAACTAATTGCTTCTTTTATTTGGAAACACCCAAGAGTTGTTGATCTTTTAACTTTTTATTCAATTAAAGAGATGATAATAAATAAATAATAGTATTGATTATGACATTTTTTTGGAATTCAAAGAATGAAAAGTTAAAGAAGATGTGGCGTTATAGGACTGAATTTTTTGTAACTTGATTTTCTTCAAAGTGGACTGTTCATTTATCTATTTCAAATGAAGTTAACTGTTGGCCTTCCAGTGTAAAAACATTATTTGAAAATTTAACTTTTCTCCCGACAATATTTATCAAATAATATGGAGCACATATCCAGATGTCTGGAATAAGTAAAGGAGACTAATAACAGGGAACACAGTTAAGTGTCGGTGGAGAGCTTATATGCACAAAATGGTGCGTGTGCAGATTCACATCCTGCCTTGCATCCGTCTGACTTCAACAAATATCGGGACGTTTATAACGTGAAGATACTCTATGCTAAATCGTACTATAGAATTTGTTGAATGGTGCCAACAAACATTTTATGATTGAATTGAGTTTTGTATACACAAAATAAGCAATTTGAATTGAGTTTTGCCAATTCAAAATAACATCTTTGACTTTTGTGTTAAAAAAAAGGGCAATTTAAATTGGATTTTACCAATTCAAATTGTATGCCAAACAGTCACTTATAGGCCATGAAACACTACATACATCACAGAGGGGCCGCTATTGGGGGAGTTGCACAAAATGATTGTAACCTGGCATTTGCTTTGGTGATTATACATCATAACAAGAACTATTTTGACCGATTGGTGAGTTGCTAGAAAAGATGAAACAAAGAAGATTCATTTCCATGTCGGAGGGCCTTGAAGCAGCGTGATTGCAGAAGAAAATATAGAATGATTGACAAACAGCATTAAAGAACATAACTAGCAACAAACTGAAGTTGAATTCTTACTCAAGCTAAGCCACCCAACTACGTGGTGATTTTCACTATGTTACAGAATCCACACAGCAAAAACATCTCAAAACAAAACAAGGGAGAGATGATGAACAAACACGGCCATAATGTTGATTTGGGAACTTGGGATACACAAGGACCAGGACCATAAACCAAATATAAGGTTCAGATTCAAAATAATAATCAAAGCTTTTGATCAACTATCAAATGTTAACTAGCTGCTATCATCAAATGTTGCTTGCGCCCATGAGATTTTACAAGGTCAAAACGCATATTTTTTAATTTAAGCATGCACAGGGAGAGAGCAATGAATTAATATAGATGAACCTCCTCTATCCCTCCAAAAACCTGTGGGTTAAGTCATCTTCAAGCATATCCACGAAATCCTACAAAAACCCCAAGGAGATGGAACCATTAATAAATCAGAACTTTTGGTGGGTTTTTCTACCATCAGGTCACATTATTTTAGGCAAATATTCTTGAAAACCTCATGATCAATATAGTACAGGTTCGAATTTATCAAGGCCTTCCTCTAGATTCTTCCAAAAAATGACATTTATTGTATTTGGAAGAAGTTACTTCCCTCTGCAGAAATAATGCATGCGACTTAAGACTTGGGTTTCAAATCAGCAAGTAAGCACAGATGTAGTAAGGTTCGCTAGAGCAGATCATTTTTCTGAGAAGGAATGAGAGATTTGCTTAGAAGCAAACGGAGAAGAGAGATCTAGCATATCCAAATCCAATAGCTTATTTTATGAATATCACTTACCAGGCAAATGAAAGTGATTAACGCGATGGGTTTAGGAGAAAGTGTTTGGATACTTGTTTGTCTTAGTACTGTGTTGTTTAATGTGGTTTTCGAGCTTTGCTAGTAGTATAAGGTATACAGATGAAGAGCAAGAGAAATAAGGGTGTTGATGAAAAAGATCTGATTTAGCTTCCTTTTAAAAAACTGAAAAATAAATAAGATAATAAACTTTGTTACGAGGGCTGATAGGCTCCAAACTAGGGAGATGCACCTAACACTTATGGTATAGTGGTGTACTTGATTCTAATATTAGAGGTGGATGTGCAAAATAGGGGAACTTAACATTTCTTAGGTTAGTGTGTCTAATCATTAGAGTTGTATAATTTGTTTAGACCTTTAAGGTGAACTGTTGGAAGAAAGACCTTACCTGTATAAGACCATCATCATTAGATAATTGATTTATGACGCCTTCACGTATGCTGCCATTCCCAAGATGTTGACCCACATTCTGAGCCAGAGCACGAAATATTTCCCGGGGTGAACTCTGGTTTACAAACCTCTGGACCAGTCGAGGATCAATCTGACAAATGAGAAAACAGCACAATATTGATAGTTATCCAACACTAAAACAATAGAATGCAGAAATGAGAAATTAAAGTAGATTTTTCCTTGAGGATTACATGTACTCTAGAAATAATTATGTGACTATCTGATACAACAAAAGACAAACAACAGTGATAATAGTTCTCAGCTGGGATCAGACATGATGATTCTTTCTACGTTAATCAAGCAAAAATGAGACAAAACCATAATACGTTACACAACAAGAGAAACTTAAATTAGAGACTGTATTAACTTGAGAGAACTTTTCTAGCAAGATAAGAAGATTTAAATAAATAAGCCAATGAAAGCGAAAGAGGCAAATATACTTAATATCTTTGTCAAATCTGAATAATTGACATAGTACCAATTGCAATAAACTCAACCTTTTGTATTTCCTTTATCGGGCAACACTAAAAATACCTTTAAAAAATCATATATATAATTCAAAAAAATTACGGTCATATATATAATAAAAAAATTACGGTCATGAAGTGACAATACAAGTCAATATTATCATTTGCATGCTGCAAAAAACAAAAGGTTATTTCACTTGCAAATTAGCATTGACAATATTATCAATTGCCATGCAGAAATTGCGCTAGAGTGGTAAGGAGGAGGTGCAGAGTTCAATCGCTGGTGGAGGTATAAGGTGGTTTAGGAGTAAAGAGGTGTTGGTATATATGAGTAAAGTAGTCGTAATCTTAGCCGTTTCAAAAAAAATAAAATTATCAATTGCCATGCTGCAAGAACAAAAGGTTATTTCACTTGCAAATTACATGGAATGATAGACACTTTCCAGTCCAAGATTAGAGTTAACTGATCATTGTTGTATAATTTGGCCTGTTGTACTGCTCTGCTGCCAAATTTCAGAAATTGATACTCACTTACTTTTTCAAGTATGCATGTGAAAGATATATTCAAATTTTACTATACATGATTATCTTCCAACAGAAAAAATGATAAATACAAACCTGGGGATCATCAGCAACTTCAGACTCTATCCTTGACCTGCTCCGTGACAGAATCGTTTCCATGGGATCAACTTGAGGGGCAGATGAAACACCCCCTAAAGCTTGAGAAACAATGGGCATCATTTGTTGCATCATTCTCGACAGATCAAACCCACCGCCTTGACCCCTGCCCATGTCTGAAATCGCATCTCCAAGACCATTGCTGTCAATCTGCTGAGCTAATTGATTCACTGTGTTCCTCATTGCAGGATTTTGAGTAAACTGCTGCAACATATTTCTAAAAACATCTGGAGAACCAACTCCAGCTTGCTGTGATACTCCAGCCAATAAACCATTCATTGCAGGATTTTCTAGAAACTGGGACATTGCATCTGCAATGTCAATTTGGCCATCAGCACCTTGTCTTGCAGAGGGACCGGAGGAAGAACTTGCATCCCCCCTAGCAGAGAGTGATGTAAGGGATTGCAAGACCTGTTGTCCAACTTCTCTAGCTTGTTGGTTTTGACTACTGGTACTAGCACCATCACCGCTCTTGGATTGCGTTTTCAGTTGTTTTACTCGTTTCTACCAAAAACAAATGAAAATATAGTCAATTGCCAGCATTAAAAAGTAAAGGAAAAACGTAAGAAGAAAAAAAAAATCTTTCACAAAAATTGTGAATGGTCACAACACACAGTGATAAACATAGGTAAATTATACAAGAAATTTGAACAGATTAAAATAGCCATCTTTAACATGTAAATGCAAATGATCAATATGGAGATCCAGACCAGTGAAGTACACAACAGCATAAACCTATGTACTAAAAGTGTACGCAACAGGATAAGTAATCTACAAGAGCCCGCTTACAATTAAAAGGGTTCCTCACTCAAAGAGACCCTCCCCAAATTTTATTACAACTAGAGACCCTTTGTGTTATAACACTATATCAATACATGACTCGATGCGTTACATCATTATATTAACACAGGACTCACTGAGTTACAACGCTGTATTAACGCATGTCGGGTCTTTTTTTTGTAATACTTGGTGTCAAAGGGTTTTTGGTTAGATTTTCCCATTAAAAAATATATTTAACTTCAGAATTCATGTAAAACAATGTGAATACTCAAGATATCATACATTCATCAGCATTTCATAAAGAAATACAGACTGAAATGCAGAAATTAATGATTGAAATACTAATCTAATCTACAGTAAGATGATATATACACACAATTAAACAAGTAATACCTAGGGGAGGAGAGCAAAGTAAAAGTTATACCTTTGGCTGCAGCCCTCCCAGCCCCAGTCCAAGAGGAACACCTGTAGAATCAGGATTACTACCCTGATGCAGTTTGGCAGGCGACTCAATATTCTCAGCAAGCTGAGATGCTTTTGATCTATCACAAGTACTCTCTGAACTGAGAGATATTCCTCTATCTGAGTTTATATCTTTTGCCCCCTCAACATCTGATTGATGACATGCACTTGGTGCCTGGAAGTTCAAAAGGTTAAATTGGCAGATGCATTGAATCACAAATATTCAAACAAGAATAGCTCCAGTATTATACTTTTGTATCATCAGTCACAACGGCATGATGAGAGGATTGACTTGTTTCACCAACCCCACTAGTTGACAAATCCGTTTGGTGACTAATTGTATCTTTATCTCTAACACCACCAATAGGCTGGACTTGTTGATCAGTTGAACCGTCTGATTGACCATCACACATACAAAAATGCCCCAGTAAATAATAGATTATACAGATAAATTCCAAAGTGACTTGTAGAGGACAAAATTCTAAAGTGAACACACTGTTACCATTTTGCAAGTTGGGAATTAGATTTCTTCTGAGCAGCTCCATTTGACCTAGTATTGCTGGATGAAGATTAGAATCAGGAACTTGTAAAACATCAGCACCGGGTGGCGAAACACCAGAAACCGGAAACACACCAGGTTGAACCGGAGCAGTTGTATTTAATCCGGACAAGCCACGAGCTTGAGTAGAATCTGCAGATTGAGTTCCACTACCACCTTGTCCTTGAGTTCCTTCCCCATTACGCACTCCATTACCCATTCTAGGAATCATAGGTGCCAATGATGCCCCTGATTTGAAGTCAGATAAGAATCGATTATCCTATGCAAATGTGGAAAAATAAACATGATGTAAAATCTTTCCAGTGCCACATACCAGTATGGATATGAATATTTACATTTCTTGGGATGCCACCAGCGCCAATTGGACCCATAACCACAGGATTTGGGGCAGTACCAGATACTCCACCAAAAAGAGAACTGGTTTGAAGAGGAAATGGCTGCAAACGGTACGTAATAATTATATTACCGGGGAAATAGAAGGATAAAAATTGAGAACATGAGCATCGATATCACAGAAAGCCTCTTCAGGAGAGACATATAAGCACAAAGAGACACTCTCCCGAGAGTCCGGAAAGTCCTGAGAGTTCTACACAAAACGATTCAGCCGCACAATAAACATACAATAATACACCATTTGTAAATACACAAAAATCCACAATTTACACACAACGCCGCACAATTAGTATACAATATTGTAGGACTCTCACACAAACTTGGACTTTCACAAGTTTTTGTAAAGCACAAAACATAATTACATCAACAGCAACACTTGTCATCCAGAACAATCAATAACAGGGCATGCTCTTAAAACAAAACAAAAAAAGATCTATACTGAGTCGAGTCAATCGTATCGACATATTTTCTGAACTGTTCTCCTAAAGCATAATTCCATATTCTGAAAATTCAAACCAGGATACCTAATGAGGATGGTATAGGGATTTTTTTTTATTAATAACAACAATCTAAATAGGTAGACTAAAGCTCGAGAAACAAACCTGAACCATAATGGGATTAGGCCCCGACGAGGATATATAGACAGCAGGTCCAGCATTAACAAATAATTCAGCCTGCAAAAACACCGAAAAAAATTGTTACTCGCCTGAATCAAGAAATGTGTAAGCTGTTGAGGTCAAGAAAAAGGACATACAGGAGATTGTCCCATTCGAAGAGTCAATATTGTCCTGCCCAACTCCAAGAGCAGTGCACCTAAGTGTTGCATAGCAACACCAAATTGAATGCTTTCTGTCTGTAGTTGCCCACGTACAGCAGGATCAGTCGAACCCCCTTCTCGGTCCAGACGATCTGTGATGCTCTACAGAATTACAGCAGGTTACTGATAGCACTGGGATCTTAAATACATAGATAGCTACTATTTGTGGCGTGTTCTTATGTTCAGAAATTACCATACCAAAAGATGAAATTTAATACACACAACTAAATACTCATGTCACAAGAACTAAAAGAGACCAATATACGAAAGAGATACCAGCTAATTACATCAACTGGTGAATTAGAGCTGAGCTACAATTATTAGAAAAGCACATCCAAAAGTGTACTACACAGCCCACTCCCCACCATTTTATCATCTCCCAATTGCCTCCACCAATAGAATTGAAAATGAGACAATACATTGTCAAACATCAGTCATTCTTGTTCTAAATTTCAGGCATCACTGCGTTTCAAAACTTTCACAAGCCATTCCATTCTGGTTGGACTAAAAAAAATACATCCTCCGTCCCTGACACAACTTCCCGTTGGTCCATGCACAAGTTTTAAGATGAAGTGAATAAAATGGGAGAGATAGTGAATAAAGTAGGAAAGAGAGTAAATAAAGTATTAAAGAATGGATAAAGTATGAGAGACTTAGTAAAAAAAAAGCAGGAGAGAGATTTTCCATTCAAAGAATTGGAAGTTGAGCTTGGGACAGACAAAAACTGAAAAAGGGAAGTTCAGTCCGGGACGGAGGGAGTATTGGATAGCATATGTTTATGAAACTTTTGTCTCTGAACAAGGAAAATCATAAAAATACAAGCATATAAAGACAACTATAGAAACAAGAACCCAGTCATACATGACACAACCACTATCAGAAGTTGAATGTATTCCACCTCTACATCAAGGAAAGAGAGTAATCTTCGAAATGACTTACTCGCCACATTCAAAACATATGGTATTTAATTTTATTGTGATTAGGCTTATATGGTTCAAGTGCAAAACAGGATATGAAAAGTTCAGTATATGTTGGATCTTGAGGTTAGGTTGGCATGTAGGAACTGAGCGTGTTATATAGGAGTGAAAGACAGGACAGAACCACACCAGGTAGCAAAAAAGCATGCAAAAGGCAGGATTTGTCTCACATGTGCATCAAAGAAGAGAAGAGACATGGGAGGGGGGCCTGATCAACAATTCATCAAGATTAGATACCCCGTCTTGGCTGTTAAAAATCCATGCAAGGAAAAACAGTGTCTTCTGACAAAAAGTCTAACCAATAAACAGTTACATGTACACCACAAGTGAGCATAGAATAGAACAGATAGGTATTCAAAGACCGCGAGGGTAGAATTTAAAATTACACAAGTTGCACAAGATCACAATACATGTTAAATTTCCTTTTGGACTGGTATGAAATAAAAAATTATTGAAGTAAAACAAAGCATCTCACTGAGACAGAACTTACAGACAATGCAGTAACTACATGGCTGCTCAGAAGACGTTGGACTTGCTGTAGAATAGTGCTCACAGCTTCCACGGTTGGCAAACCACGAGAACTCCTAGGCAACTGAGTTGTATGTTGAGGCTCATTAGAAGCTGATGATTGGTTTGGTTGATCACCTTATTGAAGAATGAGTAAAATTATGTCAGATCTGTTTCACAACTAGCACAATCTCAACAAGGTAAATGCTAGTTACCACTTTGTGACAATGCCAGCTCCATGCGATTCATGAATTCGACAAGTGTGTCTAGAGAATCTGGAATTGGCTGGTTATGGGAAGGAAAAGAAAAAGGTTATAGACAAACTCCGATAAAAATTTCAAACTTCAAAGCATGTATACAACTATACAAGAAGTCAATAAATACCATATTTAGTGTTGGAAGAGCAACTGCCGCTCCTAAAGGAATCTGTGTAGTATGGGAAGCAGATTGACCATGCAAGGGCTGTGAAGGGACAGACTGATTTCCACCCAGATTTTGACTACCTGTGCTATTCCTTGAGCCTTCTGCTTCATTTCCATGAGTGGCCTACAAATGTGAAGATGGTCATCCACGATCACACTAAAGGCAACATTATCAACAAGTTGATAAGCAGGAACCTACATTATTTTCCATGGAATAAATGCTTATAAACAAACACAATTTGTGAGTTTTTGTGTTACTTGAAGAATATGAGCCATCCTTGCAAGTTCTTAATATTTTATTCCACAATCATGCTTCATTGTGATTAGGACATTTGCAAATTCTCAATTTTCTAAACTACAGATGATCCATGCAAAGAAAAGGAGTATGAGTTTCAATAGCTGATGCTAACAGTCCCAGTCCTTGGAGGAATCTATAATACTATATATCAACTCCACACAAAAAAAAATAACTATAACATCTTAAGCACCCAAAACAATGTAAATTTATAGCTACCATATTAACATAGTAAACAAGCATGGATGGGAAAATACTAAAGAGCTGAAAGAGACAACTACCTGAACACCAGGTTGCATTACTCCTCCCAAGTTACCAATACCAATCGAATTCAATACTGACCCAATGACCTAAAAGCAGAGAAAATCTGATACATAGTCAAAGGAGATACTATCTCACAAGATTATGTCACAAATGCAGATGGCCAAACAAACACACCTGGCCTATATCTGGTGCAACAGCTTCTCCCAGATCACCTACATTTAGAGTCCCTAGTACTACACTGTGAGCAATGTGCCCAATACGATTCCTTGACTGACCACCATTAGAATCCTGTCCTGTAGTAAAAAAGTAAATGAATAAATGACTGTTGAACTTGATTAGCAGACAAAAAAGAAACAAAGGGAGAAAAGAACACAAGTGAAGAAAGATGAAAAATAAGTATATTCATCTCATTACCTCTATTTCCATGACCCGAAGTTGCCTCTCCGCTAGTGGATCCAGGTCCGGTAGGGGGCTGCGGTTGCCGTTCAACTAAATGAAATGTGTCCCCATTCTCGACATCTATTATGCCATTAAGTAGACGTTATAAAACCAACAGCATCTGTTTCACAAATGCACACTAACAAATATGGAGAGCAAGACCCCGAACTGAACCATTTCACTATTATTACCGAAAGAGAAACATGGACAAAGTGAAGTGTGCTCATTAATGATACCATGAACAGGGAATTCTACCATCACAAGTGCGAAAATAGTGATTCTATACGAATATCAACTATGCCTTATCATTCATCATTCCTTCACAATGTCTAATATCCCACTTGATATCAAAAGGTTGCCAAGCATCCTATGTGAAGCAACTTAAATGATCTTAAGAAACATGCATGGTGAAATGTAACTTCATGTCTCTGCACGTATCAAGAGCTACTTCCCAATCTTCAGTGAAAGTACGACCACTGTGACAAATCGATAATAAGAGTACAAGAACATGAAATTATGAAGTATATAGCTGGATACGGTATTCAGATAGCAGGAGATCATCCTTCAAAACCTTGCCCCTAAAAATGAGACGTTGCTGCCCAACAGGAACACCAGTTTGGCCAGCTACCTTCTCCTTGAAAGCAGATACGACCATCTAAAAGGGTATATATTAGCCCAATGTTAGATGATGATAATGATGATAATGATGATGAAGATGATTACAACAAAAACGAAAATAGAGACACGACAACCACCACCATCATTCACCAAAACAACAATAATCAAACCAAATCAAACAAATGAGTGAAGACCACTGCCAGCTGGTTAGGTCGAAGCCTCGTTATAACTGGTGGTTAAAGTTTTGTAACTTCTATTATTTCACAGTTTCAGACCAATTAACTCTCAGATCCACACACATGTGCGAGACATCTTCATGCAGGTCCGCAAACAGTACATAATGAGTAGCTCTAAGCAATTAAATATTCTGCTTTTTTGCTGAAATCGGTGAGCTTTTATGACATCTATCCTTAGCACCCATGACAAGAGAACAGGTTTCACAATTTCCCTAATAGAAAGCATCATAGTCATAACATTCAGTTCTGGAATTCTCTTGTCTTCTATTTCGAACTTTTGTTACTTATTTCTACTAGTAAGTTCCGAGCAAACTAGGGGACACATGCAAAAATATTTCAATTTGATGAGTGATGAAATGACTTTTACACCTCCATATGCATATACCATGTGTGCGTGTGTGTGTGACGGAAGATAATATGAGCACAATCACAATTACATTTGTATCCACATGAAAGCTGTATATCCGGGAATCAAGGGTTTTGATATTGAGCTCAAGGGTTGGCCCAGAACTTCCACTGGCGACATCGCTTGTATCTGAACCTTCACGGTGCTCTGGATCCGCCATGCAGATCAAATTCAACAAGTTTCTACACGAGGATCATATATGTACAAAAATCAGCACCTTGAAATTGATTGTATATGAGCACACTTCAAATTTTCAAATAACTTGACATTATGAATAATGTCTCAGGAAAAAAAATCGAAGAGAGAACTTGTAAATGGTGCCGAGTCAGGGACACCTAGAATATTCACTTCCTTGAATCAAACAAAGGAAACATTTGCTTTGCTCAATAATCATATCTACCATAAACATAAATAATTGAAGGTTGTTGAACAAGGACTTCAAAGACAATACTTCTTCAATCACACAAACAGACAGATGGCATCATGGCAGTGCTCCACCAAATCTCTCATGAAAAACATTCTTTGTTGATGTGAACACACAACATCTAAGAGGGAATCAGAATGAATGTTTCCTGTTCAGTGCAAAAGCAGTAGAAACCCGCCGCAGATGATTCAAGAGTCTGACATTGATGAATTTCTTGAACATCTTACATATACATGATGTCCTAGGTAGACTAAATGCTAACCTTGACTCGTGAATCCCAGAAACACACAGTTATCTGGCTGCTCAAGAGCTACTTATTTTCAGCCAAATGATGCAATACAGCTCAACTAGTAAATCGTAAATCACTGTCATCTTCATATGCATCAGAATGGAGAAACTATAGATTTGTACAAAAACTACCTGTGTGACGTACCGACTGTTTACCGCAATAACTTACTCCTTTATGTCTGCAACACTGAGACCAAAATGCAACTAAGCTTCTACTTCAACTCATCAATAACCCTCACTAAAAAATGTAAACTATATTCAAACAAAAGATCCAGCTAAAACAAAGGCCTAGGAGCAATTGCAACAACAAAGCCAATCAACATATAAAAACGAGAATCAGAATGGCTTAAAACCAGCCACTCTAATGGAGATAACATCAAATCAGGCCACAACATTCCACGATTCGTCATAATACAGAAAAATGAATTCTGATAATCAGTTTCTACAACAGGAGACAAAGTAACGAGCTGACAAAGTAAAATAATCAGGTTACGATGGCAATGGATTTAAATGAGATACGCACCAAATCGGTGAATCAAATCAACGAGCTGACCGAACAAAAACGTCGGAAAATAATCGCTGGATGCTGAAACTAACGTAAGATTTGCAGAAATCAGAAATGAGAAGAAGATTTGAATCAGTATGAATCGAGGAATAGTTTGGGGCAAAATGGAACCTTAATTGTGAATTTCGATTATGTTCCAGAAGGATCTAGACAAAGCCTTCCTTACTAGGCAAAGACTTTTTTTTTTATTTTTTTTTTTTTAATGGAGACGGAAATCGCATCGTGAAATTTAACATATGCGAGTATCAAAATAAAAAGCATATACCATAAATAACTTAAAATGTTTGATGGATGGATACTGTAAAGTAATAAAAATAATGTGATCTTTTGCTATACAAAATATATGTGAGTATTTACTAGACATCATATCGAAGATACATAGTGAGAGCTTTAGTAATTAGTATATCTTATGATTTTCACAATCAAATTTAAACTCATGCTTTAAGACTTTAGAGCTTGATTTAAGATTTATTAATATTTGGATTAAGATTCACTCATTCACGTTTTCACTAATTGAGGGCTGGGACATTGGGTATAGAATTTGAACGGTGGAGATCAGCATATAATCACGGGTTGACGGGTCAAATCTAGTTCGTTGTCTAATATCCGATTTATGCCTTTCTTGTGTTCCAATTGTCAAAATTGAATCGATCAATTGTTCACCATTGAAAAACATTGCTACGGACGAGAATAATTGGAAAGAGTCTCATATCTAGGATGACTACTCGTAGAGAAATGATATCGATGAAGATAACAATATTATTATAATTTGGGACGAGGATGTATTAAAAGATAGAAAAAGGATGTTTTCTATGGGATTCTTCAAATGATGATGATGACTAGGGCTGCTCATTTTATCCGGATCCGCAAATCCGGTCCGTACGGATCGGATCGCATATGGGATTTTCCTTTATCCATTTTGAACGGATAAATCCGTCGGATATCCGTAGATATCCGTTTATCTGTTAGACCAGGGGTATTATTGTTATTTTACAATTTACCCTAACTATCTACTCCATGGAGCAGCAGCCGCCATCCATTTTTCTTCTCCATCCGTCACTCTGTCTTCTCAATTCCGCTCCGCCTCCGTCCGTCACTCCGTCTTCTTCGTTTCTCTTCCACCGCCGGCCGTCCTCTTCGTTTATCTTCCACCGTCCCGTCTTCTCCATTCGTCTCCATTCCGTTTCTTCTCCGTCGCCCGTCGTCTTGACAGTTGACACTTTACTCAGTTCGATTTGCCCGCCGTCTTCTCCATTCTTCTCCATTCCGTTTCTTCTCCATTCGCCCGTCGTCGTCAATTGCCGTTGAATCGTCGATTGTGCTCCTCGGAGTGCGGCCAGGGCTTCCAAATTCTAGCTCCGGCGGGCGGAGAAGAGGGGTTTTTTGGAGCTGAAGAAGACTTCTTCTTCTTTCCCTTTCTCCTTTTCTTTTCTTTTTATTTAAATTTACTGAATACGGATATCCGTTGGATTTATCCGTTATCCGGTGGATTTATCCGTATCCAATCCGCTCGGAATGGATTGGATAACGGGTGGACTATTTTTCCATCCGTTTGACCGGATATCCAGTCAAATGGATGCGGATTGATCCGTATCCGTCCGTTGCGCAACCCTAATGATGATCGCACGTTGGGGCTTGTGATTCGAGGACGAATCTTTTCTGTTCCGGAGAGAGTAATGTGGTATAAACAAAGTCGTGTAAGGCTTCGGTACTGGCAAAGACATAGAATTTTGTAGTTGATTAGGAGTTATAATTACTTTTAGTATTTTCCTTATTCGTAGTTGATTAGGAGTTTGATAATTTTCTTTTAGTTGGTTACAGTCCACTGTTTATTAGGAGTTTTTACTATTCAAGTATTGTTCATTGTTTTATTAGACATATGAGTTTGGAGATATTATATGAAAAATTGAGGTTTCCTCGATCTCAGGTTAATTTCCGGTATTATTGTAAACCCATGAATCTTGATCCATTAATTCTCGGTATTTTGTTCGATCAACGAGTTTTGAGTCAATTCTCAGTATTCTTTTAAATTAACGAATGAGTTTATCATTTTTTGTATCTTTAGCCACACGCAATATTCATAATGTGTTAAAAAATGAAGTAGCACATTAGTATTTAACTTTTTATTATGTAACAAGTACTTCATTAAATATAACTATAATATATTTTACAAAATTCAAATACTAATACTTTATTAGTTTAGCTGCTCGTGAGTGAACTCGAGACTTGCAAGTTTATATTCAAGCTCATAATTCTATAGCTCAACATTGATTGAGTTAAATCTCATGGTCAAGTTTTAAACACAAACATGCATATAAGCTTAATAAATTCCAAATTTGTTCTAATCAACTCAGTCACCTAATGTAAACATGTGTACCATAAACTTGAAAAAGGATAGATTTGATTTAAAAGACCACGCAAATACTATTCTCCTTTCAGTGTTATGCGTTTTGCATGCTAGATTGCTAGTGCAGTAGTGCCAATCAAGCTGTGACTATTATGAATTTAAGTGTTTTAAGTACTCCCTTATAGTAGTATAACACAAGAATTTAAATGTTTTTCTCAATTTTGAATAAGAATGTTTAAACTTGTCACTCTACAATGAATCAATTGCCTATATAATTTTTCTAATCCTAACTGAATCCCTTCAATACAGGAATCAAGATCTACCAAGCTTTTCTGCACCATTTGTGCATTAAGAATCTTAGTAGACAGTGCTAAATCTAAATCTCCTGCTTCACTTATAACACATTGATCTCTGGCAGAAGCCTCTGATCTTGTGATCACCAGCTTGGAAATCAAACTCCACTTTCCGGATTTCGCAACCGGACACGACAAGTACATCAAAATCCCTCTAAGAACAGCTGTAGTAACTTCCACTACTTCATCTGTCTGTGATGAGTTCTTGTTCTCCAGGTTGCCAATCGCCTTCAAGCTTTTCGATAAATTCTTGTCCATCTTCTTTCTAAATGACAAGTACGCATGTATGTCATCTCGAATAGTGCTGGATTCGAGACCCTTGCGCCTGATTGCAGACTGAAGGGACCGAACGTTCTCATTGATCATCTGAAACATCTCTCCGATAGAACTGCAAGAATCGATTAATTCGATTGACTCATCTCGAGAAAATACTGATTGTGTAGAGCTATGAAACTGGGTGAGTTCTTGCACAGAGGTGTAAAGCTGTGCAAGGCCAACAAGGCCAGATTGAATAGCTTCTGAGCTCACTGGAGCTGCTTTGGACTTCCAGGACTTAAGCTTTTCAAGTTCCGATTCGAAATTCGTCGGATTCTTGGAAGGTAATCTTGCTGGTAAACTAATGGATCTCTCAGTGACTTTTTGAATTGCCATTTTTGCTGTTTCTAGTTGTTCAAGGCTATGAGGAAATTATGAGATGTTGATTGGTTGATGAAGATGAAATTGAAGTGAGTGTATTTATAGGGACAACAAATTAAATTATTGGAAGTGATTAAGTTAGTGATTTTGGAAGCAGTTTAGGTTGAGTTGATGACAAACGGCGATGAACAAGGACAGAGTATAGTGTTAATCGACGATTAAACAGAGTTGATGCGATGTACTAATTCCCATGTGGATATTTTAATGTTCTGTAAGAATTTAGTTGTCGTCTCACTGTTCCCTGGTCATCAGCGACACGATGTTCATTAATCACTTGCAAGAGCATGGGCTTCCATAGAACCATTTTATATTCTCCGAAAGCTCTGATTTTGATTTTAACCGGAGATGTATTGTTGGTTAAAACTTCACCTCAATTTTTTATTAACCTTCTTTCTGTTGCGGTCTATCACCACATTAAAGATTTTCATAGGAATCCGACAGACCTAGTGAATAGACTAGTCGGATCTAATCTGAGCATGTATCGCAATGATTATTGTACTATTACGTGGCGATTAAAATGATTTAACCATCTAAAAGGTGAAAAATCATAATCCATTCTTTCAATTTCATACAAAGATCTAACTTCAGTGAGAAGCAAAAATTATACTTCCTGCAAGAGGTTTTGGTATTGACTTGGTGTAGTCATTTGTGCCAAATGTTTAGTTGGAAAATCATAATCCCTGATTAAATTTATTTTCAAGTCATGTTAACATGCCTGGATTTTTCAAGTGATGGGTAAGGATTAATTAATTACACACTCTTAAAAGTTGAAACTTTATATGATTTATTTACAGTATATCTCTCTTAGTGCTTCTAAAGTTTATAGGGTTACAATTTGTATATCAAACTTTTAATAATAATTCTGATATTACATAAATATATCATATATGAAAAAACTATAATATTTCGATCCCAATATCTTATGTTGTAGTTTGTATCTGCAATATTATGACCACCAAGCAAATTACTTAACTTATCGATCCTGCAAAAGAATTGGTGAATTTCATTAGTAGATATCTTTTATTAATTTTAAAGCATACCGATTACCGACCATGGTTTCATTGTCTCCCTCATGATCGACTCCAATTAATTCATCTCATGACCCATTTGCAGACCTGCTTTTCCTTGTCTTGTGCGTTTTAATCATGCTCCTGATTATCATACAATCCTAAATACTCGCGGAGAATGAATTAAGGGGAAAGCATCTTAATCTAATCTCCTTGGAAATAATGCCATGTTGCCCGTACATGACACTGAGCATTATGTAGCTGTACCATTAGCCCATAATATCACAATAATTACTTGAATTAGCAATTTCTATTAATCTATTCATTTAAATTAATTCTAAAACTTAGCCCTAAACAGAATGACGGTATACTCAAGCATCACGGGGAACAAATTTCATAACTTATAATTGACCTCATACTAATTTTTTCCAATCTCGTAAGCTTTTAAATGGATCGACCCGCATATATATAATGAAGTACATGTACAGGTAAAATATGTAATCATACCTATACCAAACCCGCCAAATAGGACCCACGCCCCCGAATCTAACACGGCTCGTCCATTTTTTTTTAAAATAATCACCTTGTGGAGATAATTCATGTAATTCTATAATCATTTTATTTATTGTTAGTATTGCTTTTGCTAACG
>JAYMSP010001813.1:0-28618 GCA_036897095.1 Plantago elongata | reverse complement strand
GAAGAAACTTCTTTCTGAAAACGAAGATCTCAGAAAGAAAGAAGTATCTTTCAAATCATTTGTCAAAGCTAGTGACATTCTCACGGAGGTTCAATCTTATATGAGAGATCCTTCTGAGAAAGGAGGACTTGGACTTGAAGCTCAACCAAGCATTTCTACCCCACTGAAAAAGAGTGATGAAAGGTTAACCTTTGTAAAGAGTCAACCTAAAGGTTCCAAAGAAGTCTATAGCATTGGTCAGAAAGCTAAGACTCGTGACAAAGGAAAGACTGTCGCAACTAAACCTTTGAAGGAACAACAAGTCCCAAAGAAGATTGTGGAGAAAGTTTCTGAGAAGAAACATGATCCGTTGACATGTGATCATCCACAATGTTGTATCACTAGGATGGAAGCATCGTCGGTTTGGGTGTATTTCCTACTGTGCCGTTCTACGGATATAGAAAGGACGCAGAAAATAGTGAGGCTGCTGAAACTAGTGTTCAGAAAGCCAGTGGTGCTCGAAAAGGCATTGGCTATACCGGCATCGGAAAGGTCCTAATGCAATAGTATAAAGAAGGACAAGAACGATGGTGGAAAGCCAGGGTTGCTTATAACAATTAGGCTTGGCAATGGGTTGAGACCAAACCAAACCAAATCATTTTATTAGCATCTTGGGTCCAAATCCGCAACCGGTCCATGAGATTGGGAACCGAAATCGGATATTTAATTAAAAAACCCGAGAGAAAACCGTTGATGACCTAAACCCAATTGAATCCGCAGTCCGCTATTCCACTATTTTAAATCAGCTTTCTTCTTCTTCTTCGCTCTTCTTCTTCAAAATCGGCTTCAGCTTCGCTTCTTCGCATCAGCTTTCTTCTTCTTCGCTCTTCTTCTTCGAAATCGGCTTCAGCTTTCTTCTCTTCCTTGGATTTTCGACTCGTTTTTGCCAAATTTGTTTCGATTGGTATCTACCGGCTTTCCTTCAATGTTGTGAACCACCTGTTGGCTCCTAATTTCACTTCTACTTGGTATGTTCGTCTCCTAACCCTAATTGACTTTTTTTAGCTTGATTGTATGGTTGATCTTGAATGTTTGTGATTTTGTTCCGAATTGATGGTATCGTTTGCTTTTTTGAGCTTAAAATTGTGTGTTTTAGTGTTCTAGCTTAAACTCTACTCTGATCTTCTTTCTAATTTATCCTGCAGAAACTTCATACTCAAACATCCCAATGACGCCTTATGAGCTTCCTGATGGACAGTGAGTTCATTAAGCTTATATTAATTTACAGCCCATCCAAAAAGTTCTCGGAATCAGCTATTAGTGTACCTAATTAGTTTTCTGTCTGTATCACTCACTAACTTGCCTATTTTCCTGTACCAAAATATTATCGAACAATGAAGCATATAGCTTAGCAATGTTTTACTGTGATGTATTTCTTCTGTAACTTAGCTAAAGAGAACATGTATCTGATTCAAATAATCATAATATTACAAACCAGAATTCACTTCTATTATTTCTTGACGCAGGACAATCGAAATTGGAGCTGACAGATTCAAGATTCCTGACGTGCTTTTTAATCCATCTTTATCTCAGGTATGCTATTTGATCCTGTCTTCACCATTTGGACTAGACATATCCAGTAACATAGTGTTTTACGCTTTGATGTTCTTCAGACTATACCCGGTATGGAAAGTTCGCTGGAGACAGTTTCTAGTGCCCGTGGTCTGCCACAAATGGTGACTATTTTTTTCCTGAACATGCATAACTTGCACACAAACCCAAAATCTGATTCTATCAATTATTAACTCAATGGCCATTCTGGAAATTTCCCAGGTTCTTGAGAGCATAAGCAAGTGTGACGTTGATATTCGAAGAGAACTTTATAGCAGCATATTGGTAAGATATTATTACTATCTCCTATAAAAATTGCTCACGGACCTCCATCCCATATGTGTTATATTAATCTCTAAGTTCAATTAACATAAATCTTTGCCATTTTTAACTTGCAATACCAACTTTAAGCATGAACAGCCTTCTGAGCAAGACTAGAAGCGGATGATATGAAAAATTGTTTATTGGCTTGTATATTATGCACAGATAACAAGTTTATTATATGTTTTGAGATTTCTTTGATTTTATTTCAATTTCCTTAATCTTTAAAAAGTTGTTTATTGGCTTGTATATGCACAGATAACAAGTTGTTTATTGTATGTTTTGAGATTTCTTTAATTTATTTCAATCTCCTTAATCTTAAAATCGATGAACTTGGTTTATCTCTTTGGTATTCTTCGTTAGGCAATGTATTGATCCAGTGAACTTGCAGTATTCTGCAGAATCAAGTTGTTTTGATCTTTGAGGTTTCGATTGTCTTTATGCACTGACACAGTATGTGTGGATCGTTGGATGATACTAAAATCACAAGATCAAAATTTGTCGATTCTGCGGAATACTGAGAGTTCCAAAGAGTACTGAGAACTGAAGATCTAGTTCGTTGATTCTAAGAATACCATATATTAATATGAAGTTTGAGAAAACCCCAACCAACCATTCTTGTTTAAGACATTCACAGGCATTATACAATAAATCCTAGCTGCTAAAAGATAAAGGCACTGAAAAACAGTCCTTAGGAAATTGAAAACAATCTGACAGAATTAATGATAGTCATGTTTTTACCCTTAATATCTAAATTTGACTGGTTACACGTTTTGTTCAGAAGGTTAATTCTGCCTGGACAAACTATCTCATGAATTGAAAACGGACAAGATTTCTTTTGGGTTGATATCACACTTTTTGGGCCATAACCTATGGTGCATGCATCTTGCTATTCATTTGACCCACAAATTGTCATTATTCATCATATTTCGTGTATGCAATTTATGTTTAAATTGCTTGCTGAATCTCTGTTAGTACCAGTGGCCGTTCTGCTTGCTCGTTTTAGCTGTGAATGGATATAGTATGTTCTGAACTGCTGCATATTTTCACTTCGTGTAAATGTTATACATATTTTTCTATTTTCCCATATCAACAGGTCTCAAAAATGTCACTTAATTTTGAATATTTAAGAATTTCAGTGTTGTTACCACTTAGATTACGCATGTGGAACTGGTGTAATAACGTGTCTACCTAGTTTAGATATTATCATCTCTAACGCCAACTTCCTGTTTTGCAGCTAGCTGGCGGTACATCTTCAATGCAACAACTAAAAGAACGTCTTGAGAAAGATTTACTGGAGGTATGCTTATTCTAGAATGCTGCAAAATGTAGAGTTTCTTTTTTCATTTTTAATTGAAACTTGAGTTGCCCAAGAACCATGATTTCTAGAAACATTGAAGGAAGATAGTTCCTTGTAATAGGCAGACATTTCTTTCCTGTTAGAAAGGTAATTTTTCCATGTTCTGAAGTTCTGGTTTGCACGCCTTCATATGTGTACTTGTAGTCTCTCGAGTGCATGCGTGGTAACCATTTGGGTTTCTTCCAGACTTCTGTGTGTTAAAATAATCCACATGTTGTTCCAGATATAATTACACTTTGTTCATTTATGTGGGTTTTACTTCAAGATATACGTGTGACTGATAATGGCATCAATGCGTTTGGGTCCATTTACTGCACGTTCAGACAATTTACCTAATGAAAATTTAAATGCTATTAGGAATCTCCTAATTCGGCAAGAGTCAAAGTGTTGGCAAGCGGAAATGCTACGGAAAGGAGATTCAGGTGAGATTTGATTTGCTTACTGCTGCTTGATCTGAAAGTTTATGTCTTCTGTTATACACCTAAGTCTGAATTTCTATCACCACTCAACATGGTTTCTATTCTTTATCTGTCTTCTGTTATACACCTGGTTCGAAATGGCTTATATAACAGTTATACTATAATGATGAATATACACATAGCATAAAAGAACTTTGTAGTTTGTATTTGGAGAAAAGATTCTATTTGTTCCTCAAAGCTCGATTTTGGTCCCGTATTCTAAAGAGAATGATCCTGGCAATAATATCACTTTCAAGAGCTACATATGTGATTACTATCAGTCGGTACTGAAAACTGACAATCGTGTATGCAGTGTATGGATAGGGGGGAGCATATTGGCATCACTCGGTTCCTTTCAGCAAATGTGGTTCTCCAAATCAGAGTAAGTTTGCAAGAAAATTGCTCGATGCAACCTGTTCATCTTAATACTGCTACAAGACAATTGAAATGTATTCTGTAACCATGTCAGGTTCGAAGAGCATGGCGCGTCTTACATTCAGCGGAAGTGTCCTTAACAACCTCGGTGTTCTGAATCTATATCTGCTCCTAAGGCGGGCTCAATGCTCAGTAGTAAAGGTGCTTTGTGGACCTAGTAGTAAGCTTGTGTAAGATAGTACGTTAACCTTATAGATTATTCACTGCTTTGCTACTCTACAATTTGCTGATCCACCTTATTTAGCTTATGTTGTAAACATTTAAATGTACTATACTATTTAATAGAACAGGGATTGTCCATGCATTCGTACTTGATGCTCATTGTAGTGTTTTGTCAATCGGATAACAAGCTTAGTATTTGTCAGGGTGTATGCGTGCTGGTTTGGGAACCTGATTCGCAACAAGCAACTGGACAAATCGGGTGTAGGAACCTGATTCCGCAATAGGTGGCTAGACAAGCCATTGTTGGTGGACTTTTCTCGTAAACCATGGTTTTGGTGATGTTTAAGCTGGAGGTTTGGCGAGCCAGATTAACAACCGTGAAATTAAAAATACATAACAACGCGAGGCCAAATAATTTATTTTCCCTTCGAACATTTTTTCAAGAAATTTGATTTTCCTCTAATTCGTTTCATATTCCCTCTGGATCCCTTATAAATGAATTTCAGAATATATCTCACAACTCACATATGCTCGAATACCTACTGGCTCAATCTACGTTTTCACGTCTTTCATTTTGTACTTGAACCATTCTACATTCACCCACCCATTAAAGATACAAGTCTGGCTACTCTTAAGACACCTGGGAAGTTCCATTTTGCAATCTGGGACTATACGCACAAACAAAAGCCAATTGAACAATCATTCCACTGGCTTTGTTTGCTAGACACATGACCTGAATTACATATGCAGATGAGCAGGTCATTCAAGTAAATAGGCTAGAAACATTCGACTATTCCACGTTTACCATTATAAAGTATCACACCATCAGGCAGGTCTGGAAAAATAGAAGAGCACCAATATTGGCTCATACAGACGGATCAGGCGTGGAGCCAAAAGAGGCCATTCACGGGTGAATAGAGTTAATAATCTATATCTGTATCCATACCGTACTAATCTTGGAACAAAGACCATACCCATCCAGTGCCCAACTTCTTATGTACATATATATGCAATTTCCTAGTACACATAAGCTCATTGCTCGTAATTACCGACTGATATGCTCTTAACAACCACCACTTGCAGGCTCAATTGAGCTCAGAAGTCCATTGCCTCGAAGCTGTGTGCAGTGTTCTTCAGCTTCTGATTGATCGCATACTATTACCACAGAGAGACCATTGATATGTGCTTCTTGCATGATGTTCACAGCAAAATCAACTGTCATCCCAGGAATAACCTTCATCAATACTTGCACAACATACTCCCTTTTGTTGTAATCATCATTATGCAGCATTACACGGTAAGGTGGGGACATTTTCTTCTTTTTCCTGGAGAATCAGAACACTTTCATAACCTTGTGTAAAATTGACTGTTTGGATGTCATTTCTTAGATTCCTAACCACTAGTGGATAATTTGCAAATACAGACAAAATGACAGCAGAACGTGAGATGCATATAGAATCAAGGAGATGCAACACATTTATCAAGTTGCTTACAGTAATGAAAAAGCTACACAAACAAGTTATCAAAGTATGTACATCGGCAGAAAAGACTAACCAACATAGCCATAAAGAAAAGGCACATGCATATTGACAAGAAAGAGATTTGTAAGAAATGGGATATAAGACTAGAAAAGTAACATTATACGGACAATGGGTGCAGAGGTCATCAAATTTCGGAAGGTAGTCATATCATGCTGGATGCAAGAGATGACGCTGATGATGGATGAAGAACAAGTGATAAATGGGTTTCCTGATTTTATCTTAAGCCATCACTAGTGGAAAATATATCTGCATCCCCCACTTCTGAGGCAGACAACAATGAAACATAGAAGTATCAAGCCCCATAAAAAAAAAGGATCATCAACATCAACAATTGGAATAGAAAATTATAGCCAACTTGCAGGTTGTTAGTTCAACTACTGGGCAGGAAATCTATCGCAGCTATAGTTTACATGCCAAGTTCAATATGCAATAGTACCTCAAATCAAACTCAGAGTCACGGCCAGGGGTGGTTTTGTCTGTGACCGGTTTATCCAAAACTCCCCCACCTTTGTCAGAATTAACAAATGGAACATTGGATGGTGACATATGTGGCAGTTGAATCGGGGGTCGTTGCCATGTGGGTTTCTCTGTGATAGGTTCATCCAAAACTCCCCCACCTTTGGCAACACCAACAATTGGAGCAGTGATCGATGTCGTTCTAATTGTCCATGGTATATGAAGCAGGTATCTGTCACCTGTACAAATAAGGTAATATATTTCAGCAAGGTACATATTCGGTTCTACTGAGGAAATGAAAGCTGGTGTCACAAGAATGAATATTAGAAACAGCCAAAGATTCAAGTACAACGTTCTTACCAAAAATAAGGTTATTGTTTTAAAAAAAGAGGTACTAGTGATAAGCAGTAAAAATGCCTTTGCTAATAACTTAGTATTCCATCTTATCCTGCAAAGGAGCGTGAAACCAAACCTCTTTATCTAAAGCTACAAAGCAAAAGTAGCACAAAATAACCTGAGGCAACAAGCAATATGATTCATAATACTTATATCCTGATGCGTGCATTCCCCTTTTAAATAAAGTCAAGTGTGTTGAACATTGTGGTTGTCTAGGCATCAAGAGAGAGAGAGAGAGAGAGAGAGAGAGAGAGAGAGAGAGAGAGATTAAAAAAAGGCTATGCAAACAAATTGATGGGAGGAAAAAAAAAAGAAGGAAAGGGTAACAGATAAATTCAGCAGGTCCATGAAGTGTAATGAGTAGTTAGCATATGCCACCAGAGTCACACTACTGGACACCAGTTACAAGTTCGTGAAATACAGTCACCTATATAATCTATGGACTATATAGATGATTAAAATGCTGAACTAGAAGGTTCAAAGACAAACTACAGTTGCTATTGCTGAGTGCTTGAACTCCAAACTTACCTATTTGCCCAATAACCTCATGAGCAGTAGCTCACATGCTCTTTCTTAATACAATTACAGTGGAAGTTATCTTCCCCACCACACACAGTTCATTCGTTTTTCAACAGCATGATAAGCAAATAATAATCAGTCAGTTAATCTGTATCTCGAATATACCATACAATCACTAGTAAGCCAAAACCGAACCAGGACTTCTCCAACTACAATTTCACAAAATCTTGACAAATTTTGTGCCAATAAAAAACTCAGCCACAAATACTCTTTGTTATCGCCCAGCAGATTCACCTAACAACTCAAAACCAAATCCGGCTAATTCACCTTCAAACTCACTACTGCATAGAACAATCACTCATTCAGCTTCTCACAGCAATCTCCTATCCTTTTCAACTCATTTCACGGCAAAAAATGAACATAAACTCGTAAAATCGAAGAAACAAAACGATGCATAAACTCAAGGAACTATCACATTACAAACAAATCACTTGTTGAGCCAAAACCGAACCAGGACTTCTCCGACTACGATTTCACAAAAACGTTCACAAATTCTGTGCCAATCGAAAAGTCTATTAACAGATTCACCTAACAACCAAAACAATCCAGCTAGTTCACCTTCAAACTCACTACCACACAGAACAATCACTCATTCAGCTTCTCATCAGCAATCTCCTACATGTTATCTACCCATTTCACGGCAAAAAACGAACAGAAACTCGTAAAATCGGAAGAAACGAAACGATGTATAAACTCAAGGAAAATGAAATTACCAGGTGTTGAGTGGTGGAAAATTTGCCTAGCAGAAACGCCACCAACTCTTCCGCCGCAGATCGCCGTCTCCATTTTACTCTCTGCTTCTCTCTCAACCACACACGCACAAAACACACACTCTCAGTATATGTGAACTGTAATGTTTCTCAATTGAATGGCATAAATAATTACAGTCTATTATTATTTTTTTTAATTTTTGTGTAGTATTGTGGTGTTTATCGTTTCAGTTCTGGATTTCCTGTTTTGTCCTGGGAAAAAAAATCTTCCATCTACTCCATGTATTTGCAGTCTATTGCTGGATACTTCTCATTTGTAAACTTAGGCCCCTACACTCTCTTTATTTGCAAAATCACAAAAACGATTTAAGTATAGTGTTGTTTTAGACTTCAAATAAAGTTATAATTTGTAATTACTGTATTTGTTTATGTCAAGTCAAATTAAATTCGTATGGGGACTATCTTATTCTTGGAGTTTATAAATTTCGTTTACAAATCAGAATTGTTTGATCTTTAAATTTAATTTTTTCCTTTAAAACTAAATTTTCAAGTTGAACTGTGTCATTATTTTTTATTAGTTGGATTTATATTACATTTCATTTTTTCATGTACACGGTATTTTACTATTTGAGTAAGTTATAAATTTATAGTTGTCTCATCCTCTTAAAATATAGTTTCAACTTATGACTTTGACAAGAGCTCATTCCAAATTCATAATGTGGATACTCTACATAGTGACACACCAAGATGACTTCCTTATTGTGAGACACTGAGACCCATATAGTCCCATATATATAGGAGAGTTTCAAAAGTTACTTTTAAATGATGAAGTTAGATAATTATATTTACTTTTCACGACTTGACTTTTAGATTATTTTTCGCTGATGTTTTAACTCGAATTCATTAAAAACGGATTAAGTAAAAACTAGACGATATAATGTAAAAACTAAATAATAGTATAAATTTAATATCATGTAAAATTTAAATAATACATTTTATAAATTATACAATATAATATAAAAACTAAACAATATAATATAAAAATTAGATAATATAGATTACATGAATGAAATTTCTGTACAAGTAATAAAACAAAATCATTTATAAAACTAGACTATATAGTTACAAAACTAGACAATATGTTATAAAAATTAAACAATATATATTAAAATTAGACGGTTCAAAACAAAAATTAAATAAATATATAATTAACATGAAAAACTAAATAAATAATGGTAAAAACTAAAACACATGCTATTTATATAAAAATTAGATAATATATTTTAAAAATTAGAGGGTCTCTCCGAACTCCGCCGGACTTTCATAAGACTTAGTAAATAAAAAAATCTCGTCCATGTTCAATTGTTCATATCTTTCTATCCTTACATCATATGGATCAGATCTTCGAATTTTATCGATTTTATTGCAACTTAAATAATAAGTACTGTAGCAGAGATCATGTATTTTTATATATATAATCCTCAGTTCCTCACAATACCATAGCCAAGGGAACGAACAAAAAAAGAAAAAACCATTTCTGAAACAAGATAGTAGCATTTAGGAGAATATCTAATAGGACAGTACAAATGTGCTCCCAATATCAGCTATCTCATGATCAGCTCCTTGAAGCTCAATGCCACATATGGAACCAAGTATACAGCTTCATAAACTCCAAATCTCTCAAGTGTGCAATCCAACTTGGAATACCCGATATCATCAGTGATCATGGTAAACCAATGACACTTTCCGAATTAACAAACGCCCTCCCTATCAACAAACAAAAATCCCACAATATCCCACGTCTGATGCGAATCTTGATCCACTCAAAGTTGTTCGTCAAGAAGAAGATATCTGATAAGGAGGGTAGTAGTGAAGAGGGTTATTGGCTCACACCAGCCTCGCGGATCCTCTCAAGAAACGAGCCATTAAGTCAAGCCATGTTCAGTCTTGGTTATCTTGATCATCATCCAGGGCATTGTTTGGCAGAATGGTTCAAAAATGATATCACCACGACTTATAAAACAGCTAACGGGGTTGAACTTTGGGAAACCTTCAGGAAGGAGCCAACGCGGAATCAACTGTTTAATGAGATGATGAATGCTGATTCGCGATTGGTGGCCAGTGTAGTCGTTAATAAATGTAAGCATGTGTTTGATGGGTTGAAGACAATGATAGATGTCGGAGGTGGTCAAGGAATTTTTTCCCAAGCTATAGCCGAAGCTTGTCCGCTATTACATTGTACAGTGCTGGATCTTCCACATGTAGTTGCAGGAATGAAAGGGAAGGAGAATGTGAATTTCGTTAGTGGCAACATGTTCGAATCCATTCCTCAAGCTGATGCAGTGTTACTGAAGGTATGTCTCAGTGAGCATAAGGCTCTGATACCATACATTTAAAAACTCAAAATTATACATAGAGATGTGCGAAATTAATCTAGTCACTTATGTTAAGTTACGATTCAATTATGTGCACGCAGTGTATATTGCACAGTTGGAGTGATGAAGAGTGTTTGGAATTATTGAGAAAGTGCAAAAAAGCCATTATTCCCAGCAAAGATAATGGCGGGAAGGTAATTATCATTGAGATGATCTTAGATGATGAGGAACAAGAACAGGAAGCTGTTGAGACTAAACTATGCTTTGACATACATATGATGGCCATTTGCAACGGAAAAGAGAGAATGGAGAAAGAGTGGGCAAAGTTGTTCATGGATGCAGGATTCACTAGCTACGAGGTTACACGACAATTAGGGTTGAGGTCGCTCATTGAAGTTTTTCCGTAATGTCTCACGATCTATTTCTATATATCTCGTAAATAAAAGAAATATGTTGTATAAATCTTACGCAAATAAAACCATATATGTTTCGTTATAAACGGGATGAAGTAAGCATGTTGCTAAGAATGAGTTTTTGATAGAAAAGTACATGGGTCAATAATGCATAGTTAAAAATGAGTTGTATGGTGGGATTATTTTTATAAATGAAAAATTGTTTCATTTTGGTGGGACATTTAAAATGAAAAAATTGTTTCATTTCTAGTGGGACGGAGAGAGTGCTACATATTTTTCTTAAAAATGTGCATGTGAGAAATATTTTATTTTAAACGGAATGAATAGAATATTAATTAAAATATCTATGTTATTAATGAACTTAAAAGTATTAATAATGAAGTGGAATTTAGTTGTACTTTATCTTCAAGTATTCAATCAATAGATTATGAATTTAAATATGTTAGAGACCGTCTCGTTATCTTTGAACGTTTTTAAATTAACTTCTCAATACACATGTATGAGTATGAGTATGACGTCTCTCCATTACAGATTAGATTAGGCGGTGACGTCTTTGCGTCACAAATTAGCTAGATAGGCGGTGTAATGAGGCGGTGGGATGATTACGCATATTCACAAGTTTATCATTTATCAAGTTGTCACTATTTATGCGATGATGATTAATCAGTTATATAATTTAAGTGGTCTTTTTTTTTTTTTAATGTATAAAATATTCGATTTGAGTGGAAAGACGACCGCTCCAACAATATAACGAATATGGCCTAAGTCATGAAGTTGTGTAAAATACAAGAAAACGTTACTTATAAGTACTTATTTATCTAAAGAAACAAGGGTCTTAAGAAAATGGGTTCGGACGGCATTATTATGCGCATGAATATTGGTGATGGGAAAACTAGCTACGCAAAGAACTGCGCCATTCAAGTACTTTTCTCTTTCCTTAATCTTCTTTGCCGTACGTTTTCTTGACTATGCATTTTGAGACCATTTTCAATCATGATTTGATGGAGTATGATAGAAAATTCATGAAGCATAAATAAAGCCACAATGATAGTTTGATGGAGTATGAACTTTGAAGAAAGTTTGATATCAAACTCATTTGATATAATCAAACGTTTAATTAGTACTTTGTATCATATTATGATCTTGTATAGTATTTGGTATAGCGCTTGAAAGCTGTTAACAACTATGGTATAATATACCTGATTCGATGAAATTAAATAACTATATATTATTCTACTTACATAAAATCGAATCGAGTGTTAAATTAAGCCCCGTTAATATTTAGTTTTTTGCTGGTATTGCAGAGAGCCATTATATCAAATACATTTCATGTGGTGGATGACACCCTGGAGGATATGTTGGATGATCCCAACTTTGGGTGTGAAAAATGCTACAAAGTTGTTGATTTTGGATGTGCATCAGGACCCAACTCTGTTTTGTCAATGGCCCATATTGTTGATAAAATCGACAATATATGTAGAGGGAAGATGCATTTTGATCGTGTCCCTGAATTTGAAGTATATTTAAATGATCTTCCAGATAATGATTTTAACAATTTATTCAAATATCTTTCCGAATGGAATAGCTATCAAGAGGGTAACGTGGAGAAGGAGCGATGTTTCGTTTATGGTTTACCGAGCTCTTTCTATGGAAGGTTATTTGCTAGGAAAATGTTGCACTTTGCTTATTCTTCCTCATCTATTCACTGGCTCTCTCAGGTATGTACATTGTTGAGAACTCCCCAATTCATATTTACTTCGTCCTGAACTAAGTTTCCCATTTAAGAACATCAACAAGAATCCAATGAAAAATTCAATTCGGAACATAAGAAGTAGGTAGCCTTTTGGTCCACATAACTTTCAAGAAAATCATTTTCGCAGCCCCTAAAGTTAGTTTGTTCATGACTCCTCCCTGATAAAGTTTGGGTGATACATGATCTCATGGTAGATTCCAGAAGGATTAGATACCCAGAACGGAGAGAATATATACTTAGCGGGAGAAAGCCCTCCTTATGTATCAGAAGTATACTC
Source organism: Plantago elongata (assembly GCA_036897095.1). NCBI lineage: Eukaryota > Viridiplantae > Streptophyta > Magnoliopsida > Lamiales > Plantaginaceae > Plantago > Plantago elongata. The sequence continues at coordinate 15,792 of JAYMSP010001813.1, read as the reverse complement.
GAGGCAGTTTCATAGAGATTTCTCCACATTTTTAAAGATGCGAGCGGAAGAAATGGTACAAGGTGGACGCATGGTTTTATCCTTTTTTGGTAGAAGTCCCGAGGATCCCTATGATGAATATGCAGCAGCTATGAAATTGCTCGCACAATCACTTCTTGACATGGTGACAGAGGTACGTGTGAACGCTCTAATTCTTTTAAGATCTACGTACATCATTCTTCGTGCATGTTTGTGTTTTCTTGTTTGGTGTGTGTGTGTGTATTTATTTTGATGAATTAATTTTATGCAATCAATTCAACGTTTTGGCTCTACAGGGACTTGTGAAACGGGAGGATATACAATCTTTTAACGTGCCACTGTACCCACCGTTTGAATCAGAAGTGCATACCATAGTTGAGAACGAGGGATCCTTCACTCTGGATAGGTTCACATATTTTCGTGTTCCTTTGAATAACATTGCAAACGACAATGTTAATGATTGTCCGCCTATTGGTAGCGATAAGAGCGGGGAACTTTTTGCAAACACATTTCGAGCTTTCATGGAGCCAATGATAACTAAACACTTTGGGAGTTTGCTGCTTGATCGCCTATTTCAGAGGTATGCGGAGAAAGTACGGGACCATATGGCGCTCAAAGAATCAACTTGTCTAAATGTAGTAATTGCGCTATGCAGAAAGTAGTGATTAGTGATTACAATCTAGATTATCAATGAATTCTCAATAATCTATATATGTTACAATAGTTCAGTTTTCAGAAGAGCCAAAAAAGCTTGTACTTGTAGTAGAAGTATGAATCAGTTAGTTCAGTAGATGTACTGCTATATATCTTGATGTCAGGAGAGGAACCTGGCAGAGATGTACGTTCACCCCACCTATCTACATAGATGATAAAGTAATAGATATATTATATAAATTGATAAAAGAAGTAGAAGATAAAAATGATAAACAATTTTATAATGAGATAAAATTTTCATTTATAAGTTTGAAAGTTTTTAACGAGGTTCTAAAAATAAATGTAGTAAGTTTATTAATATAATTAAAGGAGTCCATACTAAGTTCACTTTACGTTTAATACAATATACTAAATTTAAAGTAAATACATTTTGATACTATGTTGGACTAGTATTACATACAAATTCAGACGTTCAACTTTTACGTATGCTGCTAAATGTGTGTACAATACATAAATATCAATTTAACAACCCTTGCTATCAATTTTCATTTTATTCTTTACTATTTTTTTAATCTTCATCTATTTTTACAATATGATCAATAAAATAAATAATATATTATTATCAGATGAGGAGATTAATTAGCAAAATTAGCTGATAAACTAATTAATTTTTATAAAATTATTTAATAAATTAATCAGCTAATAAATTAGTTAATTTGATAAATGTGGTACGCACAATAAGCTAGCTTATTTTTGTATAATCTTTCTAAACTAACTTATTAAATCTACAATGAGTTTTGCTAAATATAGTTTTTGTGTTCACATACTCTAATATAATATATTATTATAGAAAAATAAACTCATTGAGCTGATAAATTCATGAGAATTTTAATGTAAGAACTGAAAAAATATCTAAAAGAAAAAAGAGAAAAATAAAAGGAGAATATGAATGTACGGAGTAGCAAAATGTACTAGAACTAGAAGCTTGGCAAATCGAGCTGCAAAAATCAACACAACACAAGAGTAGCAGAAAACAGCAAATATGGGAGACGATTACGAAAACAGGCTAAACCAAATCGTCCAGAAGCTTTCTCAACCTTCACCTTCCAAATCCAGACCTAATTCAACCACCAACACCTACAACCGGTAATCAATCAACTCTGTTCTCCGATTTCGTGTATTCATCTATTCGTTAGCTTCATCTTATTTATTTTTTCGATTTCTCACCGTACTAATAACACTGCTTAATCAACAATCGCATTTCTCCTGATTGTTCTCGTGTGTGCAGTTTACTCGGAGTTAAGAAATTGTCAGGCATACACAAACGGAAGGATTTGCGTTCTGGCAATGTGCAGGAATTGGGGAAGACGTTGGCGAATCGAGCCACGTCGTCGTCGAGGCCTTGGGACCGTGAGGATTTGTTCAGGAGGATGTCTACTTTTAAGTCGATGACATGGTTTGCTAAGCCACAGGTTTTGTTTTAGTCAATTGGATTGTGTGTGTAGAATGTGTTGTTGTATAATGTATGTGAGAGTGTATAATGCTGCAGCTGTGAAGTGTGTGTTGATTGATACTATACAGGAACTTGAATTGTAACGTATTAGTCGTGTTCCTGCGAGACTTTAGTTGTAACTTAACATTTGTTGATAATGGGCTACTATAGTGTGTTTATTTATGAGATGTGACTGTTAAATAGCTTATCAGTGTTTCTTTAATCGGTCTGGTAGTTGCTTGCTGCTTTGCTCTTTTTTAGGCTAATTGGAATGTTGTGATTTTGTTTTTGGCAAGTTTTTATCACTAGTGTTTAATTAATTGGATTGTGTGTGTAGAATGTGGAGTTGTATGTGAGAGTGTATAATGCTTCAGCTGCGAAGTGTGTGTTGGTTGATACTATATAGGAACTTGAATTGTAACGTAAATACATAATAGTCGTGTTCCTGTGAGACTTAGTTGTAACTCGACATTCGTTGATGATAATAAGCTTCTGTATGTGTTTATTTCGGAGATGTGACTGTTAAATAGCTTATCGGTGTTTGGATATTCAGTCCGGTAATTGCTTGCTGCTGTGCTCTTTTCTAAGCTAATTGGAGTGTTGTGTTTTTGTTTTTGTTTTTGTCAATTTTTAACACTATTGTTTAGGTAATTGGATTGTGTGTATACAATATGGAGTTTGTTTGTGAGCATGTATAGATAAATGATTCAGTTGCCAAGTATGTGTTGGTTGATTGATATATCAGAACTTGAATTCGTTTTTGTTTCACTACTGGACTATTTGCGTATGCTTGTCTGAAGTGACAAAGTGTAACATAATAGTCGTGTTCTTGCCAAACTTTAGTTATGACTCAACATTCAATGAATCAAGTATTGAGTCTGGTAATTTTTGGAAATAATCTCCTATGGTGTGTTTATTTTGGAGATGTGACTGTCGAATAGCTTATCAGTGTTTTGTTCAGTCTAAGAATTGCTTGCTGCTTTGCTCTTTTTCTAGGCCGTGAGCCCTTTAAATTGTGCTAGGAGGGGGTGGGTCAATGTAGACATGGACACAATTGCATGTGAATCTTGTGGAGCTCGAATCTTCTTCTCTACTCCTTCAGCATGGTCTCAGCAACAAGGCAAGTCATACTTTTCTCTCTAAATCTCTTCTTATCTAGATTTCTCCTTTTCATAGCAGTCTTTAAGGTTAGAAAGTTAATGGGGGACACATCATCAGCTGTATAATACCTAATACTTTATCTTCTTTGGGTTGTTGCGCTCAGTTGAAAAAGCAGCCTTGGTATTTAGCTTGAAGCTAGAAAGCGGGCATAAACGACTATGCCCTTGGATTAACAATTCTTGCACAGAAGAGCTCGCTAAGTTTCCAGCTGTTCCACGGGCTAATTTGGTTGAGGATTACAAGAATCGCTTATTCACTATATCACAGTTAACAGCCCTTCCCATCATCTCGACCGTAGCAATTGATAACATGAAAAGCTCTGAGCTCGAGCACTTTCTTAAAGACATTTTGACGTCAGATTACAGTGCTCATGTTAAAAGTTGTACAATGGCCACTGGAGATGTACCTGAGTCAGTTTCTTCATATTACAAGGTTATTCAACATTTCAACTTTTCCAACTTAAGATGAAAGTATGATTCTGTCTTGCTGATTCTGCATTAGAAATTTGGATGTTTGAGTTTCGGTGCTAAATGTTTTTGATATCTCAATTGACTTTGTTTATAACTGTAGCTAAGGTATGCGTCAGGCTAGATGCCAGATTCATGAAAAAAGAATAAAGAGAAAAGGTGCATTGCAAAGTCGTGAGACGTAGCATTCTTTCATTTGTTGCACTGCACACATCAATTATTGCACGTGCCCCAAGAGAGATGATCAGAGGCAAAACGAGTGTTTTCACTGGTGAATTGCCTTCAGATTATTTCTCAGATCAGTCTATCTGATGTCCTGTTATGAAGAGTCATTGGCTCGGTTGTACCAGAAGTTGACTGTTTGCACTGATATTTAGCTAATTCTTGACTGTATTTACTAAGATCACCATTCCTGTTGACTGTTTCTTTCAGTCACTGTATTCATTTGTTAAGGAGATAAATGTTTTTCTTCCAGTTTTGGTTTAGAAACTAATTGTGTCACTATGCAGGCTCAGAAGCTTATAAGTTTATGTGGATGGGATCCTCACATATTACCTTATATAGTTGATCTGAAGGATGAACAAAAGAAATATATTCAAGGCACCAATATCAGATTTTCAGATGGACAGAAGCAGAAAGTAGATGTCCAGACTTTGTGTACTGAGGGCAACAAGGATTCTTGTCAATTGCATTTGGATCCCAGTTCTATTGTTCTTGATTGCAAACTGTGTGGAGCTAGTGTTGGACTATGGACATTTGCTACTGTCCCGCGGCCCACAGAGTATCTAAGATTTGTTGGACTTACAAAAGTTGATGGTAAAGCTTCATCTTCTCTTACTGGGGTAAGTGAACTACAAATCTCCCCGGGCAATGAGATCAATACAGGAACAACTGAAGGAACTAGAAGCACTGTTAACACTGCTTCTACACCACGTGGTTTCTCAATTGCTGGAGGCCCTCCACCTGACATGGTAAATTATGGAGCGGCAATAACTTTACCTGTCGTAGGCCAGAGTTTGCGAGCCCGATTTATGGCTGTTCAGACACTGTCACAAGCGGATGATCAGCTAAGATCCCCACAAAATGCAACTATCACCTGCGACGCAGCTTTTGAAACTTCCAGTACAGATTTAATTGCCAAATGTCCTTCACAAGTTTTCCCAACTGTACCAGAAGGCTCTTATTTAGTTGATTCACCAAATGTTGGTGAACATGGACTTGATGCCGGAGAGTTTTCTTGCTCAACATCAGAGCATCAAACTGATCGAAATGGTGGGCGGGAAGGGCCTAACATGGATGATATAATTGAGGTTGACAACGACGAACGAGGCGCGATTATTTTGCCAGGTATAGGCATGTGCCTCGTATAATATAAAATAAGATTGTCTCTCTATAGTTTACAGAAAAGTATTGTCTTTATTTTCTCTCTAGTTTACCATAGAAATTAGACACAGTTTGAAACTATTATGATGCTTAAAGTTGTCTTTCTTGTTCTTGCAGGAGAGGATAAAAAACAACCATTATTTTCAGAATTAAGGGAATTTGATCCTATTAAGCAGCACAGGCCCTTTTGCCCTTGGATTCTCGCGAGTGCCAAATTTACTCCCGGATGGAGGCAGACTCTAACAGCTTTGCAAGGACTGAGGGAGTCTAACTTTTTGCATGGCATGCCTTCATCTTCCTTAATGGAGGTAAATTAATCAAAGAAGATGATATTCATTTTTTTTTTTAAATATAAGCGGCTGAATACTTTTAGTCAAAAGGGAATGCTGAAGGAACTCTAATAATAATTTACTTGGACTTCTAAATGGTAAATTTTTTCCAGCCAACGCTTCAATATATCCAAGTAAACAGAGAGCTTTATTTATAGTTGAACATTGTTCATGTTTTAGGTCCCTCCCCATTTCATGATAGGCACGGTTTTCGGTCTCATGAATTAAGATTTTACATTGAGTTCATCAGCTTACTAAATTTAAGGATCCATGAGAGACATAATGGATTAAGATTTGGCTATGTGTTACCATATAGAAGTAGGCCATAATTCACTGGACAAAGCCAATCTCATGAATAAAGATTTGGGTATGTGTTACCACTTACTTGTATATAGTCAATCCTGGATTATATTTGCAATTTGGAATTTGGAGTCTTATCATTTGATTTCTATGTATCAGTTACTACTTCTACATCATTAATATATTCTGCTAAGTGCTAATCCTATTGTATGCAGACTCAAGTATCAAACTGTTTGAGATTGTTATAAGATGCTTGAAAAATGTGATGGACAACAGCTTCTAAAAGCATACGTGTTTATATGCTTTGCAGGTTGATGATCCAGTTACTTCTGTGAGAATGCTTTTCGAATCTCCGCCATATAAAAGGACAAAGCTTTCTGGTGGAAGCTAATACATGGCCACACATTGCTGTGTTAGAGTGAAAGCACGTAACTCTCATATCAAAATTTCACTTATTGAACATTTACAACTTCTACAAACAAATTTCTGTGAATTTCTGTAGAAAAAAAGTAGGGAAAGGACCAACAGATAACATCATGTATTCATTTGTAATTTTCAAAAATACCCTCAGGCCTCAAGCATCAGTGATTCACTGTTGCATAATGTGCTTCTGGTACCACATTCTTGTGACTTGAAAAGAAAGAACTGATTTCCCGTTTATATGGTTTTTCATCCCATCAGCCCGCAGTTTGTGATCACCACCTTAGAGTAAGGCCTGTTAAATCCCCGCTCTGCTACAACAGCTCTCTTGTCTCCTATCAGCTTTGCAGCCCTTTGTCCATAAACAAGAGCTTTGTTAGTGATGAGGAAAGAGTGAAAACTTGATAAAGTCAAGCATTGTATTCCTATGGCACGATAAGCATTTTCGTGCCTGGAAGCTATTTAAATTTCAAACCACTGCTTAAAGAGTGTTTATGAACCAGTTATTTTATTTTGGTCTTGACTTTTTACAGCTGATCAATTAAATGTTAATGTGGGAATTGCATCAATCTTGGCAGTGACATTGGTATAAATACCACGTGTGATGTGGAATAAGATGCGAATAGGCCTATGCATATGTTCGAGCCACTTTTGCCTTTCTTTCGTTCATTAATTGGTTTATATTTTAAGTTCTTGCCAGTTACGGTTCCTAGCTAGGCAGTATTTCTACATTTTCAAGACAACTCTGTTAATTTTAGACTGTCTTCCTTAGCGTTTAATCCGTCTCAGACGAATCTGCATGTGCTGGTTAGTTCTTTTATCTTTACTGCTTCCGCTCCATATTAACATGCTCTATCCTCACAGGTTCACATTAACCTTATTGATGTTGAGAACGATATCAACTAGGTTTGTGGAGTGTACCTGAAATAAGGAGAACTAGTATTCTCTTGCACTGTCTTTACTTGCCCAATCCTCTCAATAACTTCCATTCCTTCAATTACCGTGCCTATAACCAGACTTGAACCATCCAACTCAGGGGAGTCTTTCGCAACGATAACAAATTCCGTCCCATTAGGATCTGTCCCAACCTCTTCTTGATCAATCTCTAGCTTCCCCTTCCTAGCAACCAACTTCATTTTTGGGGACGGCTTCTGAGGATCTCTCACAATAATACTCACGCTCTTAGCCACATTCTTAGTTCCTCCACACTTGTCATTCTGTTTCATCCATTCCTCCACTAATGGATCCGTTGCCAGATTACTACCCGTTTTCTTGGCAAGCTCTGCATCCACTCCATACGATCTCAACCCACCGTGTTGCACATAGTTTGGCATGATTTTCACAAACTCCTTTCTACGATAACTTACACCAGCTTTCCCTGAGACGATGCTGCTGAACCTTGAGGTGCCAGCTGGGACATTGTCACCGAATAATCCTATGGTTATCCTTCCTATAGGTTGTCCATCTATGGACACGTCAAGAAATGCTTGTTTCGTTATCGGAATCTCATTAGGGCAATCTGAAGGGATGATTGGTTTTGATGGCAGTGTTTCTGCTCTCAGTGGTTCTGAGGTATGAGGGCCTATTATGAGTAGAAGCGATGATAGACAAGCAAAATCCCGACGTAGAATCGAGGTTGGGGGAGATGCTGAAGGAGGGGGGAGTTGTGTAGTTGGGGGTAGTAGTTTCGGTGTTGGAGTTGGGTGCAGCAACAATCTAGCTGAGCAATGCATTATGGTTATTTAAGTAGCTTTTCTATGTGAATTAATGCTGGTGAAAGAGTTGTTTCTGGAGAGAAAGGAATTGATGTAGTGCAGCAGAATGATGTTGGATAAGAAAGGCCACAAAAATCTGAAAGTTGGAATGATCTTGTGGTGTTCACTTGACATCTATTTCTGGTGGTTCCAGCATGGGGACTACATGTGGTCATGTGGATATGATGATTTTTCAGAAGATTTTGTTCTTTTCTTTTTCTCAACAAGAAAATTAGTAGCATTTTTAATTATTTATCATGTGCGATAGTTTCTTTTGGTACTGAGCGAAGCTCCTTGGAATACCTGTGGCAAGTATGAAGTCTCACGAATGGGGATTACAGAATAAACTCGACGAATCCTAAATTTGAGTCATTGAGTGCATACATAACAGTACTTGCTATGCAGATGCCAACGGTATTACGGCCTGACATCAAGGCTAACATCAAATGTAAATGTTGTTGCTGTTTAACTTCCACCGTCAATGACAATGCATAATCACAAAGGGACCTAATCGGCTTAGAAATAAACTGCTGCACCTACATCAGCTCTTGAAATAGACTCAGTGACCATGGTTTCCAAGAGACAAAAGCCTTCCTGCAAGGGGGAAACCATCACAGTTCAAATCAATAATTATTTGTACTGATAAACACCATTCTAGTGACACAATTATATCAGTACATACGTCCTCTCTCATTTCTAAATCAGTGCAATGATGCGCAAGGCGCAGGAACTAAGGAAATTAGAACAGTAAGGTATTGGAAAAGCATAAATATAAAAGATAGCGGGGTGTTGATTGTGTTTAGAACTAGCTTATAATCAAGTTGAGTTTGTTTGATAGTGAATGCATAATCCTTTTTATCTAGTTTTCTCAATAGGTGGATTGTAAAGCACATTTGTGTCAAAGGTAGAGAAGGATTTTGGATTCTGATTTTTGCACAAGGTAAAGCCAGATTATGTAAGTTACCTTGACATAAACAGGATTTTTTAGAATTGGACCAGTGTCACATGTTTCTATCATCCATCTAATTCTCCTTCTTTCAAGATTCCACATAGTTGTTTGATTTCAAAATGAACTATTTGAAGAGTTGAACTCAATACAGGACATTCAAAAAAAAAAAGAAAAAACTTTCAAAAGCTTACACATTGGAGTCATGTTCAGCAGTAGAGACAAATTGCGTTGAATGTAGTTGTTAATGCCTGGCTACTACCACTATTTCATTTGGGAAGATTTGACAAATAGAAAAGGAATACCAGATTAACATATCATTAAAGTACATCAATGGTACACTGTTGTACAGCTGAAGAGATGCATTACTTAAAGCAAACTCAAGATACAATACTATCAAGTGAAAAGTCAACAAAAAGATCGATATGGAAGTAAACTTACCGTTCCGGCGTACGGCTACCTGTCGGATTCGTCGAACCACACCAGTAGTGGGGTCTGTGAAGACGTTTGTCTCCAGATTCCCTTCCACATATATGATTGAACTACAATGGATTATAACAGCCAACAATTAAAAAACTGCATTAACTTGGAAATGGCAAAAGCAAAGAAGTTCAACCCGTATTAAGCTAGTCCACTGAACAGGTAGGTTTTTACTAGCAAAGAAGCTCAACCCATATTAGTTTCAAACACACTGATCAAAACAGAAAAAATAGCATATTCAGTTGTGCCTGACATAGAACATAAGTTTGTACACAATCGCTTCAAAAATACTTAACATACTTGGTGGCTGTAATTGTGTAAATGAGTTTCTTTAGTGATCAGGTTAACCTCACAAGGCATGCCACAAGCTTTACAACAATATTCTCTCAGTCAAACGAACTATCTCAAGTATCGTGTGAGGTATTGAAAGCAATGCACTGAATGATATCACCACCCAAACTAAGACACTAAGTATCTTTGAAAGGATTTGTCATAAAGTTTTAGAACTCAGATCACCTTTTCCAATATTTCTCAGAGACTCAGTAGAAAGCCTAGGGCACACCAGAAAGCAGGAAATGCTAATGCATGTTGGTATCAACCATTTGCTACAATGAGCTTTCCCACTTGAGAATCAAATCATGGAAAGGGTGACCATGGGATGATTAATAGTTTTAGTTTATCAATAATAACTTCTTGGCACATGCAATTTATGTGGTTCGATATAGATGGGACGCATTAGTCCTGCAGAGTTCCACAGATGTAGATGCTTTGGATTTGAAGAGCCACTAGTAAGCTCTGTGCTTGTAGTTGAGATGAAAGTGATAGTGTTGCTACTTAGGGGATTTGCAGGTGACTGATATGAGGTTCAATATGCATCAAAGAAGGCACGAATTCTAGAATCTCTTGGTAGAGAAAAATGTCAGTCGCCACCACTCCTTAACACATTTTAAATACTAACTAAATATAAACCCCCTTTAGTTTTTGCATAAAAAGGATGCTGTGTAGACTGAAAGCCTGTAGCAACTCAATTGACAGTCATAGAATACAGTAATAATTAGCCTACAAGAGGAGACATGGAGAACAAACTGTAGATAGTAAAAACTTCAAAACTTACCCAGGCACAAAATTCTTTAAAGCAATCTGTCCCAACCCGTCTACATAGATTGTGACCCTATGCCACTGCACAGAACATCGACTGGCATAGTCCTTGGGACTTTCACCATCCAAAGGTCCCCTATTGTTATGGAAGCCTCCAGTTCCAAGCAAAAGGAGAGTCAACATCTTCCCGCTCCGCAATTTCTTCTGTATTGGGGGATGTCCTATTTGGCCCACCAATATCACCTGCTCCAAAACCAGCACCGCACAGAATCAAATTTCATCACAAAGCTTACTAACATTATTCCATCGCACTAAGCTATTAATGAAAACAAAAGATTGTTTTACATAGTCCAATGGTTTAACACACCTTTAAGTATCTATACTATTCAATGATCAGAGTAGTTAGCGGACTAAATCTAATTTATATTGTTTTTTTGTTTACTCACCGCAAGCTTATTGATCCATGTCAACTCCAAAAGTTTGAAGTTGTTTTTAACTGCTACCCAATACTCTCTTGGTAAAATAGTTTTACTTACTTTAAGTAAAACAAAAAATGTAAACCGAAACAATCTTCTATTTTAACCACCTCTACGTAATTTCTAATATCATCTCATTACTTACAAACTTGAGCTGTTGAACATCAACCAATCCTCATTTAATATTTTCAATTTGCAAGTTCGCGAAAAATGTGTTTTCCTATAAGGCATAAGCTAACAACATGTAAAGAGATAGATAGAGTATGTAGCTTACTTTTTAAACCGATAATATGTGCGTTTAGAAAACACAAGTGAGTGTCGTAACGTATGCGAGCACCACGTTCCATTTTATCTTGCAGGAAAGAAATAACCATAGAACTAGCCACTTAGGCTCTATTTAACACAAACTTATCAGTTAGCTTCTCAGCTCAACGAGCTTATTTTTGTAATAATATTATACGTGAACGCCTAGCTGATGATAATATTGTTCATGAAGCTTATTATCACCCAACTGACCAAACACTTTTAAAAAAAACCAAATACAAGCTAGCTTTTCAGCTATTAGCTAACTTATCATCTATTAACATTTAACAGTCTAACACAAGTTGTTCTCACTAATATGTACTCCAGATCTAGCAATAATCCCTAAACCAGTGATACGAGACGAAGATCAAATTCATCAGAAACTGCATTACTGTAAAATATGACCCATCAAAATCCAAAACAGTAGTAGAAGAATCATGGACACATTATAACTTGTAGATGCCATAGTCAAGGCCATTTGCAAGCGGTCCGTTTACAAAAGGTCGTCGATCAGTAGAAGAAGGCGAAGATTGAGGCTCGATATCGGAAAGTGGACCGGATTCTGAGGGAAATGGAGCTTCGGTACAGAAATGAGAGGAAGACAAGTATGAAACTGAAGGTGTTGCCGTACACTTGGAGAAAATTGAACTGTAGAGCTTCCTTGAGATTGAAGATGCCATTGATGAGAAAAAGAGTGGTTTGTGTCAATTTCACAGTTTTTGTTGTTAAACCCTCCTGTCACACGAAATTGGTTAAAACTTAAAACCCTTGTGTTGTGTCATGTGTGTGATCATACATACTGTATCCCGATTTCATTTCGTCCCGTTAATAATTTAACATTATCTCATAGTAAAAAGGAGGAAGAATATCTCTTGGGTACATACTCAAATATCAAAGAGCGAATTTATATGATTTATGACTTCCGAATATATATTTATTTATAATTAATTACAATTTAACTTGACTTTTATGATTTATATGTTATTACGTGAGTTTGTGAAGTTTATACAATTCATACTCGAAGAATAGCAGTTGTGAATTTCTACAATGAAAATCCACTAGTCTTCTTACTTTTAAATGCAATTTAATATCCACTTAAAATTACTGCAAAACTCATTTATATACACTATTTTTCTCTTATATCGTATTATTCCTCTTAAATTTATTTTCTTATTTATACTAAAATATAACAACTTACCCTTTGTTTATTTGTGTGAAAGGTTATTCATGATTTATGAGATAATATCGATAACCAAAATTGGAAAATAAGTTCGTCATTTTGTTCATTTTTGAATCAAACGTTTTATTCATAAGGAGAAGTAGTAGTAGTACTCCAATTCTTAATCCCAACCAAATTATGACAATTGGGAACCAAAACAAGAAACCAAATTCATAAATAAGTAGTAGTACTCCAGTTCTTAATCATCACTGAGAAGCCTTTCTCCGATCTTGCAAGAAGCATAGGCATCAATGCAAGCATACTCAATCTGTTCCAAGCTCAGCTCCCTAACTTCCCAGTTGCTACGACACACATGAATCGGCTTAGCCATGGCCAGTCCCGCAAGCCTGTTAGCCAGTTCCTTCAACCCCGGTTTCCTATAGAACGTGCTCGGATACTTCTGCATAGCCAGGGCTTGGATGTCCACTGCATTAGCGCATGAAAGTCCATATTCCCTCCTCAGCTTGGAAACATCATCACCAACCTCAACACCAACACACGTCACATTGGCACGACCGAGAAATCCCTGAAGTGACTGAGGAATGCAGTCGACATGCATGATCTGCAGGATCAAACACTTTGTGCCAACGCAGAGTTGAAGCGTGGCGGTTTTGTTGTCATCCCCAGCATAGGTATTGGGCTTCCATTCACAGTCGAGGCCAACAATAGTTCTTGATGATCCGCGGTTGATTGAGGAGACTTCGTTCCTCCATTCGGTAACTGCTGCTCCGCTACTAGTTACAGTTACTGCAATTTTAGCGTCAGAGAATGAAACATCATAGTATTTGGTAGCCATTTTCTTAGTGAAGAAAAGAACACAGCAGACATGGGTATATATAGTGGAAGAGGATGCATGAATTATTAATTTAGATTGTTGAATGGGAAGATTAAGAGACACTTTGGAATAAGGCTCCTCATATACCAAGAATTCTTAACCAATGGAAACAATTTCAATGTACTTGGGAATTAATGTAATTTCGTAAACTAGCTAGCATTTATATGGAACAAACTACTAGCCAGTTTGAAAGCACTTATTACAATGCAAAATAAAATACACACCAATTCAAATTAACAAACAGAGGTTTAACAGTACAATTTTTGAAGTGTAAAAGTCCAGTTGCTGATAAAATGTATCTCAGCAGTATTATTCAAAGCCATGTAAACAGGAAGAAGGAAAGTAGGAAACCCTGAAGAGAAAGAACTTGGCTCAAGAAATCTGATGCACATCTCCTTCATTCACATCAATTCAATCCCTGCAGGAAACGAAAAGGTCACAAGTTGAGTGCTGATGATACAAAATACATCAATTCACATATTTGGCCATGCGTCGACCTGAACATTATATCAAGATAGAGAACCGGGGGTGGGGTTTTAGATCAAACTGTCCCGATTATTATTTAAACTGTACTTGACGAAACAATCACTAGCTATCAGTATATATGAATTTAGATGAGAGAGATCGAATAAGAGTTAAACCTGATTTTCTCCCTAGGCTCTATTTTGAGCTTGAAGGATTTCTTCTTCTCTACGCAAACAGCTTCGGCTTTAGAAACTGCACTTCTAGTCACAAGTTCCATAGATAACAACTCAAGAGTGTTGTAAAGGGCAGGGAGAATTGCATTTTTTGGTATAAGTATAAGTGTGTCTGTGCCATCAAATATTGTTTGCAGTCTGAAATCTGAAAATTCACTAGTGGCATCTCCATTTTTCAATTTACAAGGTATTTACTTATGTTGTAATAGTTGGTTTCATCTTCAGCCGTTTCATCTTCATGTAGTGTCATCTTCATCTTCAGCAATTTATATGCTTATGGTTTCAAAAGCTGTCAAACCTATTTCATCAGCACATTAAGTGCACACAGTACCACCACCAACATCCACCATCTCGGCCAAATACAAAAAACACAAGAACCAAGAGTTAAAAACTGAATTCAACCCCTCAAATTCAATTAACCAATCCAATTCAATGTCCATTTTCAGCCATCTTAATAACATTTACCTTCTCAATGCAGTAATAACTCCTCAACCCTATCAACTACCCAAATTTTACCTATAAAAACCTCCTAAATTTACCACATCAACCACACAATTACACACACTTAAAACATTAAACTAATTAAACACAAAACCTTTCTTCACAAACCTGAAATGGAAGCTCTTATGTTGCGAAGGCTGGAGTTTCATGTCACATTCGGCGTCAAGTACGAAGATGGGGATGGGAATCTCATCTGGAACCCCACTCTGGCCCAAAAGCTACTGCAGTTGAAGGCCTTATGTGCGCAGGAGGACTACATGCATGGCCCAAAGATGAAAGTTGCGGACATCTTCGCACGCCTTAATGAGCTTGAGGCGTGCGAAGATGTCCGCAACTTTCATCTTTGGGCCATGCATGTAGTCCTCCTGCGCACAGAAGGACTTCAACTGCAGTAGCTTTTGGGCCAGAGTGGGGTTCCAGATGAGGTCCCATCCTCATCTTCGTACTTGACGTCGAATGTGACATGAAACTCCAGCCTCCGCAATATAAGAGCTTCCATTTCAGGTATGTGAAGAAAGGTTTTGTGTTTAATTAGTTTAATGTCTTAGTGTGTGTAATTGTGTGGTTGATGTGGTAAATTTAGGAGTTTTTTATAGGTAAAATTTGGGTAGTTGATAGGGTTGAGGAGTTATTACTGCATTGAGAAGGTAAATATTATCAAGATGGCTGAAAATGTACATTGAATTGGATTGGTTAAGTGAATTTGAGGGGTTGAATTCAGTTTTTGACTCTTGGTTCTTGTGTTTTTTGTATTTGACCGAGATGATGGATGTTGGTGGTGGTACTGTGCACTTAATGTGATGATGAAATAGGTTTGACAACTTTTAAAATCATATGCATGTAAATTGCTGAAGATGAAGATGACACTACATGAAGATGAAACTGCTGAAGATGAAACAAACTAATACAACATAAGTAAATACCCTGTAAATTGAAAAATGGAGATGCCACTGGTGAATTTTCAGATTTCAGGACTGCAAACAATATTTGATGGCACAGACACACTTATATTCAGTGCACAAGCTGGCTTGCCCTTTCAATGTGCAACTGTTTGAGTTCGCGGAAACCATCAGCAAATGCATTCCAGGAACTTCCTCTGAAAGCATTTTCTTTCAGTTTAACACCTCCAGACTCTTAAAGCTAGGACATATATTGATCGTGATTTGCTCTCTCATTTAACGTGTTAGGCAACGAGTTATGTGGCAAGGGAGTTGGCGCAAGTGTTGGTGCTGCACAATATGGGAAGGATACAGTCCAA